>CM068367.1:54775501-54833001 GCA_034769895.1 Magicicada septendecula
CTAGTTAGCCGCAAACCGAGGTCTATAAAAAAGACAGGCCATGGCGCGTACGATGATTTTTGAAAACACGGGACGACGTTAGGAGTCGAACAGTTCCAGTGTTATTCTATGTACTCGAGTAAGTAACGCTCTTTATTTGACCAAATTTTTAATAATCATTTCGGATTTTTAAAAATGAAACATATATTTCATTATATATATGCTAATAATTTCAATCACAAAGCACATAATGTCAATGAGTTTTAATTTCTTAACATTATTTTTTATAATGCAACATGGTTTTTTGTAATACCTAGCTCTAAGGGACTAGGATGTAAATGAAACATATTTTAAATTAAACAATGGTGTTGTACAGAGAAAATAGTAGACACCAGATAAAGTCGCTAATTACAAGTTTAATTACAGTGGAAAATAAACAAACAATTTCATATAAAATCCTTCGAGCTAAAGTTTTTCAACACACAGCAATGTGAAAAACAATAATGTCATCGCATTAACAGTGTTACATTAAGTAATACACAGTAATCACTTTACACTACACCGCAAGTCATAATAACAAACACTCCGAATCGCACTAATTGCAGGTCCAAAATTCAAACTTCTGCTTTGGAAGTTTGCGCTTCTATATTTCGCCTATCTGTGTAATGACCTCGACAACAATGGTACAATAATCGACAAAGGTCTGGAATGTGTGTCTGAGACAATCGCGAGCGTTGTCTACCCACATAACCCACTACGTCTTTATCAGCTTTCTTCTTCTGATAGTTTCTGTCCGTTTCGGATGTTGAATATCATACAGACTATTTTAACTTGCTGTACTGCTGCACGGAATAAGTCAGTTCTATTCATGCGAAACCAGGTCCCTAAATTTCTCAGCCATGATATTCTTGGTCGCCCAACTCCTCTCTTTCCAAGTACTTTTTCCCGTAATATGGACTGCAATAAGTAAAATCTCTGTTCGTTTGCCATGAGATGTCTCAGATACTTAAGCTTTCTTATCTTCACTGTGTTAATAACTTTCCTTTCTTTCTTCATCTTTCTACGAACTTCAACATTAGTTATATGTGCTGTCCATGAAATGCTCATTATTCTACGGTAAACCACATTTCGAAAGATTCAAATTTTTTACTTGTGGCTTCAGTCAAAGTCAAAGATTCTATACCGTAGAAGAGGACCGAGAATACGTAGCAGCGTAAAAGTCTCATCTCTGTGTGTATTGTTAAATCGTGATTTTTTAATAAACTGCTCATTCTAGTGTACACTGCTCTTGTCTTTTCAATTCTGCTCTTTATTTCTTGAGAGTGGTCCCATTGTTCATTGACTATAGTACGAAGATACGTAAATTAGCTTACACATTCAACTGGGTTTTGGTTTACATTAAGGTTGCAGTTTCTGAACTTGTTCCTAATACAATTATTAGCTTCGTTTTATTAACATTCATGTCTAGACCATATCTACGGCTGCTTTATGTCACTCTATTCATTAGTTATTGCAGCCCATCTAATCAATCTGCGAATATGACGGTATCATCAGCATAATTTATGTTATTTTATCAGCTTTAAAAAGTAGTTATTATACATTTCTGTGGGACGTATTGCCCGATAAATACATTTAGTTTTTGGAAAAAATAATTTAAAAGATAATTATAATGCCATCTTTTCTGAGGCAGTGTCCACTCTGTTCCAACTAAATGTACTCACTTTGGCCTTAAACGTAATACACTATTCGTAATATATTATACGTAATACAAGTTTTATTACACATATTACTTCGTGTCTGTTAATATTTTTTTTAAGCTTTTACGTCCGTTGTCATAAATTTAAAATTATTATCCGGGCCGAAAGGATGTGGTCTTACAAATTCTTCATGGTGATAGGTGTTAATCGCTTGATCAGACGTTTCAGAAGCTTAATCAGAAGCCTTCTCCACAGTACTGTAATTGTACTAACGTAAGTCCTACCAGTTTTTACGTCCTTCCACAAAAGGTGTTCTCCAGAGGTGAGATCGAAACGTTTCATCAAGCGATTAACACCGATAGGCATGAAGATTTTGGAAGACCACGGCCTTACACCCCTCTTAATAATTTTAATAATTGTTAATCATCATCGTCGTCTATCTGTCCAGGATTAGGCAGGTTGCCTGTTCCGGCTTCACCATCTCCGTCTCGGTGTGCCAACATTTCTTCTTTCCGTTGGCTTATAATTCAGGATTTTTCTTGGAATTATTTCTAGAGACATGCGCATAACATGCTCTTTCCATCTTTTTTTATAGTTTTTCGCTGGTTCCGTTACTGGTTGCAGGTACTTTTAATTCCTGTCTTATATCTTCGTTCTTTAGGTGATCTAATCTATACAACCTTTCACAGATCTAAGATATTTCTTTTCAGACGTTTCCATCTGTCTATAATCTTTCTTTCTTGGTGCCCTTGATTCGGACCCGTATAATAGCATGGGGACTGCCATCACTTTATAGAATTTTATTTGTGTTTCTTCGTGGTCTTTCCTATGAGTGTTCTCCGTAATGTCCCACGTATTGTTTGGAAGTTGTTTGTTTTATTAAGACTATCTTTGTCTTCCTCATATGTAATATCACATCCTAAGTAATTGAAATGTGATACTTGTTCTAAAATTTTATTTCCAATTACAATTTTTGTCCGAATCGAATCTTTTCCTAGGTATGTCATGGTCTTAGATTTTCTATTGAAATGTTCAAATTATAAACTTTTGATAACAGATTTAGTTTGTTGATAGCCAGTTGTAATTTATACTCACTATCTTGGATTACCAATTGATCAATAATTGTTAATATTACTATTTATATTATACTATCGCCTTCACAAAGCTCGATGTAATACTGACGATTTGTGTAACTTACATTTTGTGAATTTTAAAGCCTGTGTTCCCTAATTTTGAAAACAGACCGTACGTACTGTTTAAAAACTTTAGCTCTGAGATAGTGTAAATATTTTAATATTAAATATACTGTTAAGTGCTTCGGACGCTGATCACTCCAAACTTACTAGTGTTTCTATTTCCGTTGTTTGTTGTTTGATCTTACTTCGTCAGTTAACTTTACAATTACCAGTCAGCTGATTTGTTTATAATCTCTTCAATCTCATTGTAAACAAAAAACTTTTAAATTAGCTTAAAAGTAATATAGATCAATTTACTGTTACTAGTTTTTTTTATGGAAACCTTATGACAATGTGCCAATTATATTATTGTGGTAACTACTATATGGTATATCAGACTATTATTCAAGGTATAAAAGAACTCTATAGGTACACAAAAATAACAATAAAAAATGGTCAAAAGGTTTCGAGTGGCTTCATCGTCACAAAAGTATTGTTACGACGGTCTCACAGATCGTCGTATTGTGCGGTGGAAACAAAGTACAGCCACCAATGAAGTCATAAATTACCAGCTTTAATTGGTCACAAATATCACTGTGAAATCAACAAGGTACTGTCGTCCTGTAATGAAAGTTAAATTTGTCCACAAGCAATAACAATAAGTCAAAAAAAAGGTGGTAGTGAAGGTTTCCTGGAATATTCTGCCTCTGGAATGTCCCTATTGAGAGTCCAACAGTAATCTGCCAAAGTACTTGAACTCCACTTCCCCGATATAGCTTTCTTCTATACTTGACACAAGCAAGAACTATTAAGAGTCCCGCACTAATTATAATTCAGGGCTTAATTTCCACAACCACTGGATGCGCACTCTGTAGGTGTAACTGCCAAGTGTAACTGTCTTCTGAGCCGCCCGCTGTTGCTTATATAGGTCTCGCAGATGTTCTAGAATAATTTTAAATTCTTTTGGCGGCGTGCCAATATAGTTTGCCGATATAGTTTCAAGTGATCTCGAACAGTCTGGAAGATACTTTTGTGCGACCTTGACCGAGACGGCTAGCCGACATATTGTTAGAATGACGCTCTGGACCCTTCGAGAGCGTTTCGTAAATGTCGTAGCAGTATTAAGACAAGGTTGTTCTCTATATCCACAATATTACTACTTCAAATATATAATGTACTCGAGCAGTGGATGAGGAATGTATAGAAACGGGACTGCAAATAAATAACAAACACACTGCAATTTTATTAGCAAAGATGAAGAGAAGAGATCTGCAACAGAGTATATGGTAAGAAAAAGAAAAGAAGACTACACAAAGTGGGAATTAACCATGGACGTTTACACAACACAATAAATATGCCCAGAAACTCAACAAAGCGACTTGCAATTAGATGATAATGAATAGATCAAAGTCTATAGGACCTACTACAAGTACCTAGGGGTGCTTGTCAGTGAAAATTGAAAATGTAAGGTAAAAAAATTAGATAAAGAATTGATCTGGAACAGAAAGTAATTAGGAAGTTAAACGGAATATAGTAACAAAATGAAATAAGGAAATATCAAAAGGTAGAAAATGGTGCGTCTACAATAGCATCGTTAAGTGAATTATATCACATGGGACAATATAATATAATATGAAAACATGAAACTCATGCAATACGAACATGAAATATCGGTATGGAGAACCATACGTTACTTCCATGCTCTAAGATTTATATTTAAAACCATTTTTGAAATGAAGTATTTCCATAGAAACTACTTCTTTCTACTTCTTGCTTCAGCCTTAACCACAGTTCTGTGGTCACTAACTTATACCACCTCACGTTAGCGCACTCGATTTTCACTGAAGATGGCAGTCGATGGCACTGCCGAAACGTCTGGTTTTGAGGAAAACATTGGACCACGGCCAAACAGCCCGGGAAGGAATTTTAACAACAAACTACTTCTTTGTTGCCGATAACGAAGTACACATAAAAAATGATCCTCTCCCCTTTCAACTATCATTTTTATTTATACAAAATTATTTTCTCCCCTTCAACTACCCCTTTTATTTATAGATATTTCATCTACCTTTCTACAGTGGATTATTATGACTTTCTACTCAGGATACTTTATTTATCAAAATCAAGTACTTTACTCTTGATAAAACATTAAATGTTGCTGGTAAACTACCCCTTCTCCTTACCTGAACTTTACCAAAGTCAACAAGCCTTGAGTTCTCTACAACTCAGCCATATATGCAAAAAATTATTTGATTCTGTTTGAACTTACGGCAGTAATCGTTCGTCATAGAAAAAATTACTCTTGTGAAAACATAAAACGTTGATGGTAAACTACTCCTTCTCCTTAACCGATCTTCACCAAAATCAATAGGCCTTGAGTTCTCTACAATTTAGGTACATACGCAAAAAGTTGTTTGATTCTGTTTTAATTTGCGGCAGTTATCGTTTGCCATACAAAATATTCTACACACAGACACACAAACCCACAGACACTTTTCGAAAAATTACTTTTCTTCATGCTTTGAGGGTAGTAGAATCAGGATCAGCCCTTATCTCGAACACGAATTTTTTCGCCATTACCACACTTCAATTCCTTATGGAACATGGAAGTAAAATCAATATAGGCCTACATTAAAATACTATACAATATGAAAATCTCTGCTAGGAAACAAAGGTAATGCATTTTAGGGCAAGAGGCCAATAAGAATAAAAATATTAATTAATTATCAAATTGTAGAACAGGTGACTCAGTTTGACTATTTAGGAAAAGATAATAGTCGTGATAAGAATTATGATATTTATGTTGAGTTAGGTAAATTCCAGACGATCAGCGGGAAAGTCAATCATATTTTTGGAAGTGAGGTGCATCAAGATACAAAATAAAATGTCTAAAAAGTAATGACAGTTCCTGTACTGTCCTATGGTGTGAATTATGGACGACAACCAAGAAACAAGACAGTAACTCTGAATGGCGTTCTTAAGTGGAGTTGAAAGGTGTTCAAAATTTGATCGTATAACGAATGAGGCCATAAGAGAAGAATTAAAATATTTTAACTTGAAGTAAAGATTAACTTCATGAACAACGGTGGAAAGAACGCTTAGATAGAATGTCAGATTCCAGGCTGGCTAAAAAAGTCTATAAATATAAACTTATAGGACACAGGTGTATAGGCAGGCTCAAGAAGAGATTCCTCCAATCTTTGAAGGCGGAACAGGCAGCACCTTGCCTATGTCATGATTTGAACACATCGATGTATACTATATGGATCGCGTGCTGCCAGGCAAAGTGAACGGCAGAAAACGGTCCGAAGCACGTATAGCTTCCCACACAGTGGTTGGCAATAAAGCGCTTGGGGCTAAGTTAACACGTGTATTAAACGAGTCATTCAGTCTGTAATGCACTTGTTTTGATACCTTACAATTATTACATTTGGGAGAGTTCTACTGAAAATTTGTGCTTATGAAGATTTTATTATTATAACAGTTTGCTTTTACTTTTGCCTAACTGATAACAGATGACAATAACTTCAGCGTTTACACTCATTTTACTGATTTTGTATAAAGCAGAAAATTAATTAGAGACGTTTTAAAGATTGTAAAATATATATATAATTTATTGACTATATCTGACAGTAAACTTAATACCAAAAAATGATTATATAAGCTTGCAAAAACTTTGCCGGCACAGTGTTTAGAAAACGTATTTCAAACAATGATTTTTCTGAAGACAGCCATGAAGGGAAACTTATCAAATTAATAGTGACATTATTTTATAAAATCTTGTGCTATAATACTGCTAAGGAAAGAACCGCTGCAGCTACCTTCTCTAAGCTTGGTGTCTGCCAAAAGTTAAATAAATTTGTATTATTTAGTAATGTTTAATGTAAACAATTTTTATACAATTAATACGTAGGTAATTAAAATAATAACAAAAATGTAAATTAGCATTGCTTATTGACACTTTAACGACCATGGCGAGCGTATACGCCAGCTTCTTTTACGCAATAAACATTTTAAAGTTTACGGCTCACGTCTTTTATTCTTTGTTTCCCTTATTCTTATCTTTATTCGTCTGGCTTCAATAATAAATGTTCATAAATAAGAACGCAACAGAACTGTTTATGAAAGCAACAGAACTTAGCGATAAACTTAAATAGTGTGTCAGAATACTGAAATCTTACAGTGAAACAAATGAGTTTATTTTGGAAAAGAACTTATTAAAAACGTCCCACTTTGGAGTCACTAATTGTTAAAATGACACAGCTATACCACTTAACGCAAAATATAATCCGCTAAAGCAACAAAAGCTATAACGAAGCAGAAATGTCAGACTTTGTACAGGTACAGTATATAGCGTACGCTGTGTTCTTGCCAATCACTGATGCAGCGATCGGACCGAATTCAGTGAATGCACCAAGCGATCCATATAGTATACATCGATGTTTGAACATGATGATGATGGTGATAATAATTATTATATACTCTGAAACTTGAAATATGACTCACGTCTGATAAAAGGAAAGTTATTACCATGGAAATGTATGCACAGAGAAGATCGTCTAGACTAAATAGAGCCCAAAACGAAAGATTAGGTCAATAGTGAATGTGAGTAATACTTAGCGTGTACGGCTGGTGTGGTATGATTATACTTTTTTTTAGGCGGACAAATAGAGAGTCTCTGTTACCGCGGCCAAGACTACAGTTGAAGTCTTTTGCAGACACAGAAAGCTCCCTTCCAGGCTCTACATAGGCCATACTCGACTCCCTTGGTTTCCTGGTGTGACGTATCTGGGGCTTCACCTTAGTAGATGGCTTACCTGACGAACGCATTCCGAACGCCCACAAAATTTTCCGCGCCTATATCAACTCGACCAGTCCTGTGTAGTAATCCAAATGGCCCGCCGCCTAGGCAAACTCATCTTACCACGCATGTGACATCGATGGTTACCTACCCAGTATGGGTCTAGTTAGCAAAAGCTTCAGTCTCTCGTGGGCCAATATTTGCGCTTGGTCTTCAAAATCTCATTACCTTAGTTCTAACCAGACAATCCGCACCACTCGAGGTGTTCGTTCTCTCAACGCCACCATGCGGATATTTTCCAGCATGTTGTACCGCCGCTGTGCGCTTTTCCAGGGCCCAATTATGCCAAGTGAATCTTAGATCCGTCCTCGCCATACGGTACGCTCACGTTGATTTAGACATTGAAATCCCAGGACTGGTAGCAGGCCAGACCTGAAGACTACCAGACTATTTTTTTGTTCCTTCTGATGACGGAGAAGAATATGAAGAAGAAGAAGAAGAAGAAGAAGAAGGAGAAGGAGAAGGAGAAGGAGAAGGAGAAGGAGAAGGAGAAGGAGAAGGAGAAGGAGAAGAAGAAGGAAAAGGAGAAGGAGAAGGAGAAGGAGAAGGAGAAGGAGAAGGAGAAGGAGAAGGAGAAGGAGAAGGAGAAGGAGAAGGAGAAGGAGAAGGAGAAGAAGAAGAAGAAGAAGAAGAAGAAGAAGAAGAAGAAGAAGAAGAAGAAGAAGAAGAAGAAGAAGAAGAAGAAGAAGAAGAACAACAACAAGAACAACAACAACAAGAACAACAACCACAACAAGAACAACAACAACAATAAAAACAAGACTTTTCGGAGGTGAAGTTGAATGCCTAAAGTGCGCTCTGTATTGACCATAACAGACAGTGATAAAAATACATTGAATACAATACGACAACCTACACCTTATTATAACTCGTCCACAACTGACTTTGAAGCGTTTGTATCAATTGGTAACCCACATTAGATCGGCATGTCTCATTCTGTACACAATACATAATTTATTGTAAGCTTGTCAGTCTTGCAAGGTACATTTACTAAAATTGCTGCCAAATCTAAATTATGCATCTAACATGGCTACAGACTTTGACAGTAGCCACAGACATGTGTGTCAACTCTAAAAATAATGTATCGAGTCGAACGTTACTTGTTTCTTGAATTCACAGATAAACAAGACGCCTAGAGAAAAAAAATATATATAAGAATATTATATATTGACCGTATTAATTACAGTTTCTGGTTGATATCGAGTTTCGGTCTAATAAGATGCAGATTTTATGCGACGTAACACTATACACTAAACTGTGGTACAAATATATTATGATACATATTAATTAAATTTTATTACACTTTGTATACTGCATAGTGACAGTGTGTGAATGTATTACGTGACTGTCAGTGCAGTGTGTGTGTGTGTGTGTGTGTGTGTGTGTGTGTGTGTGTGTGTGTGTGTGTGTGTGTGTGTGTGTGTGTGTGTGTGTGTGTGTGTGTGTGTGTGTGTGTGTGTGTGTGTGTGTGTGTGTGTGTGTGTGTGTGTGTGTGTGTTCAAACACTTTTTGCTACAGTCTATTTCTTGATGTGTATATAATATATTTAATATATATAATGACTTTACCAAGATGTTTTTTCTTTTATTAGAAACATATTTCAAGGAACCTATTGTTCCCATAAATTCAGAAGGCTGAGGATGCGAACAATAGGCTTCCCGAAACATGTTCCAAATAAAGGTTAAAACAAAAGGTAAAGTCATTATGAGTACAAAATATATTATGTACACTATGCCTTTACACACACACAAACACACACACATACATACATACATACATACATACATACATACATACATACATACATAGGCCTACATACGTTGCTAAATAAAAAGTCTTATTCCAATATATTCTCGGCATTACATCGCAAGAATGTAACAAGACTTCATTTGAAAGTATATAATTTTATACTTAAGAAACAATGTACTATGTAAGGAATAATATAAGAAATAACTATACTATGTACAGCTACGGTATACAAGCCTGTTTACATATACAGTTATGAATCATAAAACAAAAGTTTTAAGTACTCTCAGAAACTGTCAGCCGTAAACCTCGTATCATTCTTGAAAGTAATAAAAATGTATTCTGTTTGACACGGAGAATCATACTGGACTCATGCACATGATGAACGTCAAGTGTACTGGACTGGAATTTATGGGGTAATTCATTCGTTTTTATTTCGTTTCCTGCACAAGAGTCTCTAGTGGGTACTGTTTTGCTTGTATTAATAAAGACAACGAGGAAGTTTAGTCAGCTTGAGTTCCTACTGAAGCGGGTAAAAATATTTATGTCAAGATGTTAATATATTTTATAGTCATCTTTATGCTCTGCAGGACTGTAGTTTAAAATTTTCTTTTTACTTCCATGATCTGTAAGGAAATAGAAGTACGGTGATGGCGAAAAAAAATCGTGTTCGAGATAAAGGCTGATTCTGATTGTACTACCCTCAAAACGTGAAGAAAAGTTATCCTCCTTAAAGTGTGTGTTTGTGTGCACGCGCGCGTGAGCCTGTGTGTCTGTGTGCAGAATTGTATCTAAAGTGAACGATAACTGCCGCAAAATCAAACACAATCAAATAATTTTTTGCATATGTACCCGGGTAAATTAATGACTCAAGGCCTATTGATTTTGGTGAAGAGCTGTTAGGAGGAAGGGGTAGTTTACCTGCAACGTTTTACGTTTTAACAAGAGTAACGTACTTAATTTTGATACATAAAGTACCTTGAAATGAAGGCCACAATAATCCACTGTAATAAGGTAGATAGAATATCTTATAATTGAGAAGAGTACTTAAATGTTGAGGGGGTAATTTTTTCACGTTTCGTATTTATTTAATGAGTTTGACGAAATTAAATTAAACGCATTTAATCTTTTTTTTCAACAGTGGTAATTGTTAAAAAAATTAAATAATTTTGTTGCCAGGCAATAAAGTTATACTTTTTTATTTTAATTTAAATCATCTACGGGTGAAGATCCGCAACCACGGCCCAGCAGGCCACAAAATAATTTGTGGCTGCATAATTACATAATTATATAAATATATAAATAAGGCGTGATTATCTGCGTAGTTCAGTTTGTTTATAAGAATAAAGTACCTAATTTTTATATAATACATTTTATTGTTTTGTCTCCAAGTCGCGCTCTAATACAAAGGTACAAACTTACCTATTTTTATTTTCCGTCATGCGAATTCGTATATTTTTATTGTTATTTATAGCATTTTGGCGTTTTGGCAACAAGTTGCCATCCTCAGGTGAAACATTCACTCAAAACGAGTTCGTTAAAAAGTAAAATGGTTTATTAAAATACTAAAACTTAAAGTTAAAAGTGCACTTTAAACATATATGAGCACACACGCGAACATGAGCAGGCCAGTGCTATACACACGGGCATTATCGGTCGACTAGACTTAGTGTTTATGTAAGAATGTACGCTGATTAAACTGTTTGTTTACCAAACTCTGTACGTATCTATTTATTGTCCGCGCACACGTATAGCCGTATCATACAATACATTAGATGAAAACGCAAGCTTATCGTTCAAAACACAACCACTGTTAATTTGAGCTGCTTTATATATTTCATACTCCTCGAGTGCGTCCATGTATTTACCCTTCTTGCTGTAATGCGTAGGCACAAAATTTGTTTCGAAATCGACATATATATGATTACTCATCATCAGTGTCGGGCAAAATTTGATGTTGTTTTCTGTAGATCCCTCCTAGGGAGATGTTCTTTATAACGTTCTTCGAACGGTCTGCCCGTCTGGCCCAGGTAGAACATATCGCATGAGCTGCAAGTCATCTTATATACGCCGGTTCTTTCTTTATTTGGTACGGTGCTCTTCTGGCTGAGGAACTTCTGAATGCTGTTTTTTGTGCGGAACGTTACATGTACCTGGTGTTTTTTAAACTCATTCATTATAATATTTGGTAAAATATTTGTATAGTCAGCATATATATATTCCTTCGCAGGTAATAATTCATCACTGGCCAACATTTTAACCTTCTTCTTTCTGTGTCTGTTAATTAATTTATCTATTAAAGAGCTTTTATAACCGTTTGCCGCTGCTATGTACTTGATGGTGTCAACCTCTTCATTGTAGTCGTTTTTACTTAGCGGTATTGTCAACAACCTGTGCACAAAACTATTATACGCTGCCATCTTTTGCGAAACGGGATGATACGAATCAGCATGTATTGTAATATCCGTTGTGGCTTTTCTAAAGATTTTAAACTGAAGTTGTCCTGCGTTTTTTGTAACAGTTAAATCTAAAAAATTCAACTGATTTTCTGCCTCTATCTCATACGTGAATTTAATTTTTTGGTGTGTACTATTAAGTGACTATTTAAGTTTTCTATTTGTCTTCCAGTTCCGTTAAACACCATAAATGTATCATCAACGTATCTACAGTAAAAAATGATCTTATCTTTGTATAATCTATTATCTATTATGTTTGCATTCTCGAAATAGTTTAGGTAAATATCAGCTAAAAGCCCCGACAATGGCGAACCCATAGCTAAACCGTCATTTTGTATAGAAAATCGTTATCAAATGTGAAATAGTTCTGTTCAAGGACCACCGTAAGGAGTTTTACAAGTTCATTAATTTCTTGTGTGCCAAGCTGTGCCACCTCATTTAAATTGCTGTTTAAGATTTTAATAGTTTCTTTCACTGGAACATTAGTATATATATTGGTTATGTCAAAAGAAACAAACTTATACTGCGGGATCATTTTCCTTTTTTTTTCAAGTTTTTCAACGAACTCGTAACTGTTCTTGATACTATAATTATTTTTTATCGTAATATTATTTTTAATTATGGTTTCTAACAATTTAGCAGCTTTGTAACCGGGGGCTGTGGTATAATATATTACTGGCCTGATTGGTGTATTTTCTTTGTGTAATTTGGGTAATCCTGTGAATTTTGGCGCCTTAGCGTTAATAGGTTTTAGGTATCTGCGTGTTTTTTCATCCAAGAGTACCCTACATTGATTAATGGCATTATTCAACTCTTTTACGTAGGCCTTTGTGGGATCCCGGTCTAATTTCTTAAGATTATTATTACATATGAAGTCAAGGACCTTTTGTGTATATTCTTCTTCTGTATGACCACTAAAGTATTACCTTTGTCTGACTTACTTATAAGCAAGATGTCTTACTTAATATAAGCAAGATGTCTTAAACCTTAGAACCATAAAAAATAAACTAGAAGATAATGATGCAATTATAATCAGTGATGACCTATTACCGGCGAAGAAATATATATCTGCTGACTATACAAATATTTTACCAAATATTATAATGAATGAGTTTAAAAGACACCAGGTACATGTAACGTTCCCCACAAAAAACAGCATTCAGAAGTCCCTCAGCCAGAAGAGCACCGTACCAAATAAAGAAAGAACCGGCGTATATAAGATGACTTGCAGCTCATGCGATATGTTCTACCTGGGCCAGACGGGCAGACGGTTCGAAGAACGTTATAAAGAACATCTCCCTAGGAGGGATCTACAGAAAACAACATCAAATATTGCCCGACACCTGATGATGAGTAATCATATATATGTCGATTTCGAAACAAATTTTGCCTATGCATTACTGCAAGAAGGGTAAATACATGGACGCACTCGAGGAGTATGAAATATATAAAGCAGCTCAAATTAACAGTGGTTGTATTTTGAACGATAAGCTTGCGTTTTCATCTAATGTATTGTATGATACGGCTATACGTGTCCGCGGACAATAAATAGATACGTACAGAGTTTGGTAAACAAACAGTTTAATCAGCGTACATTCTTACATAAACACTAGTCTAGTCGACCGATAATACCCCTGTGTATAGCACTGGCCTGCTCATGTTCGCGTGTGTGCTCATATATGCTGAAAGTGCACTTTCAACTTTAAGTTTTAGTATTTTAATAAATCATTTTACTTTTTAACGACCTCGTTTTGAGTGAATGTTTCACCTGAGGATGGCAACTTGTTGCCGAAACGCTTAGTGCTATAAATAACAATAAAAATATACGAAGTCGCATGACGGAAAATAAAAATAGGTAAGTTTTTAACTTTGTATAATTTTTATAGATAAAGTGACTCAAAAATAACTTTATATTCAACGACTACTCCATAATAACAAAAATATCTATTAATAGTGAAAATATTTTGTGGATTGGGGATATTTTTGTAGAAATTATCGAACTGAATTCAAGTAAATGATTTTAAATATAAATCTTAGAACATGGAAGTCGTGTGTGGTTTTCCATACGGATTTTCTAAAATAATTACAATATGTGCTTGAGTGTGTGTCGGTGTTGTGAATCTTTTTCCAAGTACTGAGCTCGGCAACTAAAGGTCTTAAGCCCTTGTGTTTTCGCAACATTAAAGCATTAAGCAGAGTGGAAGGTATATACTTCATTTGTTATTAATATCAGCTAACTTCTTCTTCTTCTTCTTCCTCACTACGTTGTAACCCCTGGCTTCAACACCAATCTTCTAGAAAGTCTTCTATTCATTGCCATCTCAGTGTAACCCCTCACATCCACTCTTCTGAGATCTAGCACATCAACCAACCATCTTATCCTAGGACGGCCCCTCTTTCTTCTTTTAAAGACTTGCACCCTCTTCGGCATGCGCTGATCATCGATCCGCTCTAGGTGACCTAGCTATTTTATTCGTTGTGCCTTTATAAATCTTACAGTGTCATCATGATTTAATAGTTCGTCTATCTCCTGATTATTTCTTATTGTCTAAATATTGACTATCGACTAGATTAATTGTTTTGTAACCGGTTAATCAATTCACCTGTCTTCAAGGACGGCAGTGTTTTGATAGTTGTTGTCGTCTTACTGGCGATGTCTGTTCTTCAGATCACCTCTGAAATCACAACTTTGTTTTAAGGCTCGAAAAACAGAGCACTCCTCCATGATGTGTTTTATTGGAGTACTCTGTGCCGCAGAGTACATATTGGCCGTTGTTGTTGTTCAGGTTCGTATGTCCTTCACGTAGTCTTGTGAAACATACTTGTCCACGTCCACAATCTTCTTCTCATGTAGCCATCTGACGATATTCTCTTTTAAAGCTTGCCTAAAAATGCCACGAGATAACCTGGTTTATAATGAACTGTACTGTATGTCCTTGAGAGGAATATGACTTAGAGAGGGAGAGAGAGAGAGAGAGAGAGAGAGAGAGAGAGAGAGAGAGAGAGAGAGAGAGAGAGAGAGAGAGAGAGAGAGAGAGAGAGCGTAGACACTCGCACATGTCGCTGTAAAAAAACGACTGATATTGAGAAATACCGATTCACATTACATTATCAAATGACTCACTCCACGCTCACTTTCTTCTCGTCTAAAAATAATATTATGTTTCTCCCAGATTTCTAAGAACTTTTAATTTGCACAAGGCAGTTGTAACGCATCATTACAATTTCTGATTTCTCAATTAACACTTTTATTTTACTTCTACATTTCTTGCACTTGAATCCCACGCTTTTAAACACTCGTGTTAATTCTGTCTGACGCTTTCGCGGCCGGCTTCAGTGTTATGAGAACTTCGGATGCTGGGCGTAAGGAAGGGCATGGTCCAAGGTCGTTTGGTACAATCGTTTCAGCTTTAACCACAGTTCAGTGGTCACTGACTACGAAACCTTTGTAAGTGTTTTTCAGCCTTCTGCACTGAGCATGGCCGTCGAAGGCACCGCCAAAACGTTTGCACCAAAGAACCTTGGATCACGGCCTTACGCCCGGCAAGCCGAAGTTCTCATAACTCGTGTCAATGATTTAGCGCCTTATGGGAAATGGATTCTTTCCTTCGCGATAGGTAGGAGTTTTTCACTCCAAAACATTGGGCACAACGTTTTGATTTTTATAAAAATCCTGAACAATATTTCTTAACTATACACTTAACGAGAAATCATCAAGAAAAACTTGTCCTTTTCTCACAAGTTTTATGTTTATTCTTCGGAGTGGATAGTTATCCTTCTTGACCGCATTTTCTTTAGTTTATCAAGTACGAGGTGCTATCAGAAAGTACCACTCAAAAACCTGTGTTCTGTGTAGGGAATGTTCTTCAAAAGCTTCTCGAAGCATTGCAAAAGTTTCAGTAGGCAGTTTACCAAGTTTAAAACAAAACTTAATGCACGCGCGTTGCTCGAATTTATCAGCCATCATAAAATTCGCAAATGTTAACACACGATTACAAAACACAACGCGTAGACCGAACACAACCTCACAATGCAACGAAACTCGGCAGACTGACTCATTACGTATTACGGAATCGGACACTGGGACGCCAGGTTGTACAGTCACGTCCAACAGCCGTGCCAAGTACAGTCCGGGAACTTTCCGATAGCACCTCGTATATTGAACGAAGGCTTCTTATTGATTACGGGAATTCGCAGCTCGTTGCTTGCTTGATTCAGTGGGTATGTCAGTGAGTTTGTTGGATTTCTTCATCACATTTTTCAGTTATATTACTAATTATTTCGCTACCTTTACTGTGGACGACTTCTTGTACTTACCTTTGATGACCCTTGAAAAGACATTCTGAGTATACAACTACAAATAAATAAATAACAATATAATTCACTTACTAACTGAAAGTAAATAAAAGTACACTAATCCTAAACGACAGTTTACAAATTTTTAACGTTACTATAACACAACTACTTGAAAAGTATTAAGTTTGTAAACAAAAAACCAATAACACATCTTTGTAAGTCTTTGAACGCACTTAATTCCGCAACGGTGAAAACCAGATTGCAATAAAATTATAAAGTCTATAATGTCTGATTGCCTTCGTGAGTGGATGCCAGTCTGACTGCGAACAGGATATGACAGCTGTAATGAGTCATTGATCTTGACAAACTAACGCTACTAACACAAACACACTCACTCATACATTATCCCCTCCATCAGACACACAGGGTTCAGTCTCATACAGTATTTCTGATGCGGCAACGATCTTAAAATCGGCGGGTTTTATATACCTCTCTCAAAGAGAATTTCATCGACTATTGCCGCATACCCACACCTAATGATGTTCCTCATGTTTACATACCAGGACAGTCTAGGTCTGCCCTTTTGTCCTCTGCCCGCCCGCCTCCACTGAAATATTTTCCTCGGTCACCTCTGTTCATCCATTCGGAGTAAGTGACCGAACTACTTTAGGCTTCTTTGTTCTACTATGTTAATAATTGTGTCTACTGCATGCATCCTTCTTCTGATCTCCTCGCTGGTTATTATATCCCTTCTTGAGACTCTGGCACTTCTACGGAGATAATCCATTTATACGGCATTCAATTGTATAATTTCCGTGCTCAACTTCCGTACCTTACAGCCGTAAGGCACAAGTGTTTCAACAAAAGCTTTTCCTATATAAATCTTTGTGGCTCTCGAAATATGTTTGTCCCACCAAATAGAGTTCAAGCTACTTAGAACTTTCCTGCTCTGTTCTATTCGTTTGTTAGGCCTTCCTAGGCGGCTCTTATATGCTTATATGAAAGACGTCTACTTCAGGTTTGTCCGCAGAGATTAGAACTGCGGAATAAGCGTCTTTGCGTCTTTGTTACACTGAATGCCTAATTGTCTTAGCACCCATACAAAAGTAAATTGCAAACTCTGATATTGCAATACATAGCACAGAGTCTGTATTTGTTGTAGTAATGAGTCGTCTATGAATGTGTTGCCCAAAGCGGTGATGAAATTCCGCACGTCTGTGCAGACAGAAAAAAGTCTAGCATCCAAAGAAGGAAGTTTTGACTACCAAAGATATTTTCAATCTAGGCAGCGGAACAAGTCCATACATAAAATTGGAAGAAAGGCTAGGGAAAACAAAGAAATAGAAGAAGAAGAACAAGAAGAAGAAGAAGAAGAAGAAGAACCAGACGAATAAAAACATAAAGATGATAATGGTGATTATTGGCAATCTCTACATTAAATGGAATCCTGTGCGATAAGCAAATTACAGCAGAAACTAAAACCAGAACATTTAAAATCATTGTTACGAGTACCATGACTTAGGGTCCAGAAGTTTGGACTACCAATAAACACACAAAACTAATGTCAGCAGAGATGGACTTTTGGAGACGTTCGGCAAGAGTATCCAGACGTGAAAAAATTTAAAAATGAAGTTATTAAGGATAGAATGAATGTGAAAAATCCAATCGTTGATTATATTCAAACAAAAAAATTACAGTTTTATAGACACACAAAAAGAATGGCACAGGAAAGATTGGCAAGGAGAATTATGGAATGGACCTAACCAGGAAGAAGGAAAAAAGGTAGACCACCTGGATAGAAGAAATTCAGGCTATATTGAGAGAAAGAGATATTGAAGAAGATCTTTGGATGGACAAGCAGGAGTGGAAGATGAGAATTCAATCAATTCTGTAATCTTTGGTTCCGCAAAATGTGTAAACATTGTACAGCCGGAATGATGATGATGATTATGATGATTGTGACTACGACAATGATTATTATTATTGAATTTAAGTCCAAATTGATAATCACGGAACTGAATTAAAAGTCCAACCTGGTAATCACGCAGTCCGTCTAATGTAGTTGAAAACAGTTTAACATTTACTGTTAACATATGCCAGCTAATCAGAATATTTAAAATTGTTTAAATAACTGCTATTATACAAGCCGGTACCAATTTGAAAGCTTGACCTTGAAACAGTTCCGACAGGCCGCGTAAGGAAGGACGGGTTGTATGCAGTTGGAACTGAAAACATCCGCTGTCAACGGCTTGCAAATAAGACCTCTCATGTTTTCATATCGGAGTGTTTGCATCTTTGAAATATTAAACAACGAAAAAACTATACGAATTTTTTTAGTATTTATTTTCTTTTCTTATTTCAACGCATATTTCGTTGACTCATAATTGTTCAGTATAGTTAACGTTGTTTATAAATTATAAATTATGTTTTACGATTGTAAACAATACTGATTCAAAGAAATATGCATATAAGAAAACAATGTGTGTGTGTGTGTGTGTGTGTGTGTGTGTGTGTGTGTGTGTGTGTGTGTGTTTATATTATAACATACAAGCTTACACACCCCACGCCACTATGAAGCACTACAGAGCTCCCGTCTTTTCTCTCAATGCTCCGCTACGCTCTGCTTACATCCTTGATATCTCGAAACTTTTCCTCACACTTTCTCGGATTGTGATCTTAAAATTTTACTTGGACTTTCAGGAAACGGTTAAGCGAAAAAAAGTATTCGTCATCGCTTTGGGAAAAAGTTCCCCGCTGGATGAAGAAACGCTTACGCTCGCGTACTTATTAGATGCCTGTTTGAAGAAATTTACAGTTACATTAATAATGTACAGCTTTAGTATTCAACTACTTCTCAGAAAATATATAAATTTAAGTATACCAAAGATTTTTTGCAAATGAGCGCAAACTATTAAAATATGAACCGGTATAAAGTAATGCAAATAGTCACCTATAGAGTAACGGCACGATATTTTTAAGTAGACTATTAACTGTTGTCATTTCCAGCTGTCGTCAAGGTCAAGCTTTCAGATTGGCGTGTATACGTATAAACTGTTTTGCTACTACTTTCAAATGTGCATGAAACGCTTAAAAAAAAGCCTTGACATATGGAAAAGTAAATGTTAAAGATAATCATTTAAAAAAATTCTCGGAATTTTTTGCGATTAAGAAATTATATTTGTATGTAATGTTGCAAAAACGTGGTATAAGCAGGTCCTTAAATTTTTAGTGACCGTCAATCAATTAATGTTTTAGTGGGTGGTTAGTGAGGATCGGTCAATAATAAAATTTTAGCTATTTGGCGTCGACGTTTCGACAATATTTATTGTCATCTTCAGGACCTGTGTATAAAATACAATAGAAATATCAAACATAACGAAACAATTAAGTATATGGGTGAACGTATTGGTGATGTGAGTGTGTGCGTGCGTATGTATGTATCATTTTATATGTGAAGACTTATGATAGACTTGCTCGTTTTCTTAAAGATAATTGAAGATGTAAACAAACTATCATAATTCTTCACATACAAAATGATACATACATACGCACGCACACACTCACATCACCAATACGTTCACCCATATATTTAATTGTTTCGTTATGTTTGATATTTCTATTGTATTTCATACACAGGTCCTGAAGATGACAATAAATATTGTCGAAACGTCGACGGAAAATAGCTAATATTATTCACCGATCCTTACTAACCATCCACTAAAACATGGTATAAGTAAGGTTTACAAAATATAATTTATATTCTTTAAAAACGCATTTGAACATGCTGCATACAAACATGTCTTCTGCAATTATATTAGTATTGTTACGTAATGCAGAAAAAGTGTTACCCCATTACGGTACGTTCTGGTAGATTTGAGAATGTTGTTGTTCTCTAGTCCCGCAGCTGTAATGCGTACGTGACGCTTAACACGCGAGACAATGTTACGTAATGCGGAACAATCTCGTACTTTCGATTGCGTTGTTCGAGAAGTTTCTCAATTAGCCCAACGGTGCGTGTTTCTGCGACTGTCCTCTAGAATTTTCGATGGCTTGTTAAGGACGCATATTATTGAACCATGCAGACTATAAACAGCCCATACGTGCTGCTTACTTTTCAGTTATTGTCGGGCGATTACTCTGTGCGTTCAAGTGGTTATTAGTGGAAAGTAATTATTGTGGTCAAGTGTTATGTGCTTTATAATCGTGCGTGACAATTGTAATACAATTGTGTTTTATATTAGTTGACATTTTATTGCGTGTGAACAACTTTTATTTGATTTGTTGTAAGAGACTATATTGTTGATTACAAACTGTTTAATTGTGATAATTGAAAGCTGGTGATTTTGGTAAAAAAGGTTTGAATATGTTATAAAATATACTATCATACTCAGTTAGTAGGAAGCTAGAGTAGAACATAAACCTGAGAATTAAATTCCTGGGGCGAATGGACGGATGCTCAAAAATTGGAAACTGATTCGACTTAACTAAACAACATCTTTATAATTGCTTCAGACTAAGATGATATAGTAATATTATCTACTGCGTAAATTCTTCAATCGTGCGTATTGAATATTTGAACCGGTCTTTGTAGACAATTGATAAACTTTGTCAATTTACAAAGTTAATCAACAACACTCCATGTTTTACATATTTTCCAAACCATTAACAACCAACTTTTCAATACTACAAAACTTTGTTCTTAACAATAAAGCGTTGTTAACAGAGTTTTTAAAGCGTCGCAATATCGGTTCTCTTAAGACGATGGATGATAAACAATACCAAAACATCTTTCTTCACCATTTGAATTGTGAGCGTGTTAGAATTCCTCGATTACGAAGAAGGAGAATATTACTGTTACGTAATGCGGGAAAAGTATTACATTCTACAATTTTACTCGGCTATTCCAGTGGAATCCGGCTGTAATGTTGTGTGCGTACATGATCTCAACATGCGTTAGCCAGACTGTTCCAGATTCGCCGGCCGCGCGCACTGTGTCAAGGCCGCAAGCAATTACGCTCTAGTGTGGCACTGACGCATAATATGGATGGTTTTGGAGTTTCAGCGGGATATAAATATAAGCATTCAGCGGCGCTTAGTTCAGTTTCAGATTTATTCCAGTGCGGATTGAAGTATTGTGGCGATGTGTTAAGTGTTTTATAATTGTGCGAGAGACTCGTTGACATTATTATTGCGTGTGAAGAATTTTTATTCGATTGTTGTAAGAGACGCTCTTGTCGATTACAAACTGTTTAATTATGATAATTAAAGCTGGTGATCAGTGACTTAATTGGTGTCTTGTATTTTGTTTTCCACTATACCATACGACGATCACTAGACCGTCGTAACATGGTGCTTTGACATCTAACCTTATGCCTCAGATTACGATGAACAATCTGATTACGTAGGTCGAACTACTACAAGGGTCAGTTGAACGTGAATGTATACTGAACAGGATTGTTACCAGAGATGAATCACAGGTGCATCGCTATCAAGCCAAATCAAAGCGTAATTCGATGCAATAGAAACTTCCTTCTTCACATCCGTCCAACAAATTAAATTTTAAGGTTACACCCTCGACGAGAAATGTTGTGTTTACAGTGTTTTCGGATTCTGAACAAGTGCTACTGGTTCATTATGAAAGGCGAGGCGAGGATGTGAATACACGATATTGTTACGACGGTCTCACTGATCGTCGTATGGTACAGTGGAAAACAAAATACAAAACACCAATGAAGTCACTAATTACCAGCTTTAATTACTCACAATTAACAATTTGTGATCAACTCGTACAATAATTCTAGTTAAATTTGTCCACACGCAACAATAATGTCAAATAATAGAGTTCCACACTAATTATAACACAATAACCCTTTGCTACAATACTTCTACAAACACTCGATTTACCCTAACGGAAATCGTTCAACTGACTAAGCCATACGCTCTGCTTTTATAGGTCTCGCAGAGGTTCAGAATAGCTTTCCCTCCTTACTGTACGCCAGCTAATGCGTATTTCAAGTGCTATCCAGAGTAGTCTGGAACATACTTGAGCGCGGCCTTGACTGAGGTTTACCTGGTGGACTAGCGGATAGACGGGTGGAGGACGGTCTAGACTATTCGATAGGGTTCTGGTTACAATACTATGAAGTGCTCATGAAGACGCGCGCCGGTATTTGAAGAATCGCCTAGGCCTGTTAAATACAGGAGAATTACTCCATCACGACAATAACAGACCTCATACGACACGGCCAACCGAGGAAAGCGTTGATCAATTAAGCTGGCAACTTCTTAAACATCCTCCTTGCAGTTCCCAGCGGTTTTCATCTAATCGATTCTATGGACTTACGGAATCGAACTCTGGGGTTCTGTGCCATTAAATCTAACATAGCAATCATATAGCAATTCCAAACAGACAGCCTACGAGCTATCGCGGGTCCAACCACACTTTGCACACAGACTTCCGTATTCCCTAATGTCCGCGAAGTCATCCACGAACATGGTACTAGACACCGTACAAGACTTTACGATCATCATAACCCGCTTATCACGCCACTTCTACAGCCTGCAATCGACAGAAGATTGACAAGAGTTTAGCAGTCCGACTTTTAAGGATGCCGAGGTGACATATGGACGGAAAATCTCTTTCCACCATCTAGATCTTGAACATCTTTTATGTGTTTTATGTGTGTACACTAAATCAAAATGTAATAAAATTAAGGAACAAAGAATGTATTTTAGATTAGAGAATTAGAATAAAGAATGTATTTAAATTCAATATTAAAGTTTAAAAAATGTATTTTCTGATTGCAAATAAATAAAAAAATCTATGTAATTTGTTAAAATTTCACCTTTGCGGTAGACATTTCGTGGATGATAAAGATGCTGAACGTGGAGTGCGTACGTGGCTGAAATAAACAGACCAAAGACTTCTACGCAACTGGCACTGATAAAGCGACGGGATTCGTAGCCTATGTGAATGTTGGTGTAGATTATGTGGAAAAATAAAAATAATTTTCATTTAAATTTCTCACCCAAAATGTTTTTATTAGCCTTTTGTGATCTGTTTACTGACTCTTCTTTGCATTTATACAATCTGTTTTATTATTGAATTAGTTATGTCGTTTAAATTTATTCTTCTTCTTTAGCGGCGCGACAACCCATTGCTGAGTCAAGACCTCCGTTAACAGCCTCGGATAGTTGTCTCGGTCAAGTGCAGACAACTGACTGGCTGAGAAACTGGTAGGTTTCTGCAAATTAAAGAGTTTCACAAATGGGATACGTGAATTCCCCGATCCAACCCCCCAACCTGGAGGACCAGTAACTTTTTTAATTTCTAGAATTTCTAACAAATCCATTTTCTTTACCTTTTTCTATGTTGTGGAGTAGTGTTATGTTTTTTGTATCTATGAAATGATTGTGTTGTATGCAATGATCTGCAAAACCTGTATTGGCTGTATTGGTTAAAACCTGCTGTACAGGTTTTGCAGATCATTGCATACAACACAGTCACTTCATAGACACAAAAAACATAACACTACTTCACAACATACAAAAAGGTAAAAAAAAAAAATGGATTTGTTAGAGAAATTCTAGAAATTAAAATAGCAATAAAAATAACAAAATTTAACAAATGAACAAACTGAATTCTGTGTATCCCCTTTAGTAAAAGCTGTTATTTAGTTTAGCTAATTATATATTTTGCATTCAGATTATATTTAGTTTAGATAATTTTATATTTTGCATTCAGGTTATATTTAGTTTTTGCAGACACTTGACCTTCTCTTAGCTCCTATAACCCCCTCCCCATTATCATCCCTTGCACATGTTTCCACAACACATGCCCTAACCAGATGTCCACCTTACATCCTGTGTTTAATCTTCATTCATCTCTTTGACAATGACTTCAGAGGTCGAAACAGCTGTCAGAGTTAAATAAAATCTGTGAAACGTACCAAGCGTTTTTATATATTTTCCAAACCATTGTGACTACAAGCCTATATTGCAACTCTAAAATAACGTAAAAATAAATACTGGGAGGACAAAGACGGAGGAAATTTTAGTAAATAAAAGAGTAAGGCAGGGATGTAGAATTTTGCGGAAGCTTTTTAATGTATATATTGAGGACATCATCCAGTCATGGATAAAAGATATTACCTCAGGAATCCGACTTAACCAGAACTCGAGTTTGGAAATTTTCATTTATTCTTACGAGGCAGTCTTAATACAGCACACAGAGGATGACTTGCAGTAATCTTTACATCTTTTAAATCATATTTGTAAACAATATGATTTAAAATATATAAGCAGAAAACAATAATCATGGTTTTTTGGGGGAAGTATCTAGTAGATGAAAATCTGCACTAAAATAAGTATCTAGTCTCTAAATGTTGCACTATCAGAATTCGGAATGACGCTGGCCGAGATATCACTACAAAAATATCGAGGTTTTAGATGATATGTGGTGTCATATATAGAGCGTTGAGGAAAAGACAAGGAAAGAGACGAGGCTTAAATTTTATAAAACAATACATAATTTTACTATATATGGATATTAAACATTGGTTTCTAAAAAGTAGATTAAAAACCACATTCAAACTTCGGAAACGAAGTTTCTGGGAAGAACAAAGAGTTGCACGAGACAGAATCGTTTGCGCAATTAGGATGTTAGAGAAGAGCTACAGGTATCCTCCATAAATGATAACATCCAGACATATCGCAGGGAATGGTTACAGGATTTGGACTGAATGGAGGCTGCACGACTTCCTCTTATACCAAGTTCGCTTTCCGTTATAGACCCTTTGGTAAAAGAGTTGTAGGAAGACCAAGAATGAGATGGAGAGATACTCTGTGAGGACGGAACAGGCAAAGTGCCTACTCCGTAAGGTGCAGAAGAAGAAGATCTAAACCTTAATTTTAGATTGTCAATTGTAATTTGTTAATATTTTTATACTGACTATATTTTATGTGATTAAATACTGTCGAATATTATAAAATTTTATGTATTACTATTAATTTTTTAATTTATACTTAATAAAAATCTTATTTAATATGTGTTCAGAGAAATCTTTATTTACCTTCCTTTAATTTAAAATGAAAGTAATTTGCATTTTTGTGATTCCTTGAAAGTAACTTAAGGAATTTAAAAAAATTACCGGTATGTGACGAATAAATATTGGTGTCTAATTAGGTGGAAATTTTAATATCCTAAATATAAAGGATATTTTATTGCCACTAACAATAACTATTATTTTTATTGTCACTCAGAGATGTTTAATAATAATCTATAACTTAACTATTACTTATACAATACCGGATATATATTTTTAGTTATTTAGATTTATGAAACAAGATTCAAGAGATTAATAAATGTTCCTATAACATACGTAACGCACTTGCGTCATTGCACTGTAATTAATAAACGTCTAAACTGCGTATAACATGAGATAACGCAAACAATATTATATCACACAGTAGGCATGTAATATCCATTTGTTATAAGTATATTAGAATACATGAGATGGAAGAAGGTAACGGTTGCAAGCAGTTTCCACAAACAATATTCTTTCCAAAAATAATTTCCAAATAAAATAATACTATAAGAGCACGAGAACATCTGGCGCTGATTTCAACCGATATGAACCAATATAACGCCGATTGAAACCACGGGTTAGATTTCCAATGGATATTACCTCTGTGTTGATTTCTCGTACAACAAAACATCCTTTGGCTTTTTAAATCAAGTAGCCAAATTACACAAAGGTTTTGTATATACAGAGTGTCCCATGAGGAATGGGACAATATTATAAATTATAATTTATATAAATTAGTCCCAAAACGTTTTGTTACCGTTTTATGGCTTCCGAAAATTTTCACCTTGATTTCTACTCTAAGGCTACAATTAAGTCCCACTGAAATTCTTGGAATTTAAACTAAAGTGTACCTTTAATAGTTTCTTATGGTTTTTGGTCTGCAAAATTGGTAAAAGTAGGTTGGAAAACGGTATCTTGTGTAGTTTTATAGAAACGTTTCGTAAATCCTAAAATATTGGTGTCGTAAACACAATTTTTTAGTTTTACGTTAATTTACTTGTTTAAATTTCTAATACATAAAGGTATTTTTGTTGTGTGTTTGTTCTTAAATATTTTTTTTTATAACATTAATTTGTGTTTCATTAACTTTACTTACACCAGGCTTCTCAGAATTAAATACTTTATAAATTTTATTTAAAATTTACATTCATTTATTGGCAATTTATATAAGTAAATTTACATAAACCTAGAAACGTGTGTTTTTGGCAACAATTTTTTGAAAACGAAATTTTTCTATAAAATTACTCAAGATAAAGTTCTCGAACCCCTTTTTACAATTGTTTAGGCCCAGAGCCATACGAAACCAATAAATTTACCCTTTAAGTTCCAATAATTGGAGTAGGGCTTAATTGTAGCCTGGGAGCAGAATCAAGATGAAATTTTTCGGAAGTCAAATCGGAAACATTTCATATGTTTATATGAAATTTTTATTTTAGCCTCTGTGGAAGCCACCTATCCACTGAAGAAATACGGATGGCGCAAAAAAGCAACGGACAGCCTCGGAAATGATCGATAATGACTATATCAAGGTCAAGAGATAGCCAAGAAAACACCAAGAGGATCATTGGTCGCCAGCCAAGGAAGATAGAGTGACAGCATGTAGGACCGTTGTTATAGAACAGGACAGAGTCCTAACAAGGAAGTTACAGATGAAGAAGAAGATTTTGACCTGTATAATTCGTTCCTGAAGTATGTCCCATTCCTCACGGGCATTCTGTATATTGGTAACATAAGTCTAGAATCCCAAAGTTCAAAATTATTTTGCAAACCAAACTTTTAGGTTGTACGTATTTACTATTCATAGCACTTACCTGATAAAATGCTGAGACTTCATACTGCTGGCAAACTATTCCTTGACGATCATGATTAATCCTATTCCGTTTTCTTTATCAAACGTCTCTTCTAACTCTACAATTTCACACACCACATTTTCAAAACACTGCACGAAAATTCGAAGTTTTTACAATAATTTTTCAGTTTTGTTTCTGTTCGCACAATACTGCATAATAACACTGTGTATCAGGTCTAAATACACATATTTTTTCTAAAAAAGAAGAAAATCAAAATTTTGTATGTATTCTTTTTTTTGCAAATTGGATCCCAGTGTTCCGAACTTTAGATTATTTTAATTAAAAAAAAACAACGATTCTAAAGAGAAGATGGATAACAGAGTCTGGAGGATTAGTTTGTGTGAAGTACAGAAGTGTGAACTACGTGTTCCAGAATTAGATTTACCGTTCTGCGCCTTACAAATTACTGAACGCATCTCTGTATGCAACGATTGTTGACCCTTAAGTAATTATTCGTAAATTTATATTATTGAAAAAGCATATGCATTTTTATTAATTGTTAATTATTTTACCAGTCCAAATTCTCACAGTTTCATTGTTTTCATTATAACCAGTATTTATCAACAATTATTAAGCTCATATTTAAAATTTTGTACTTCTGTTTTCTAATCTACTTTATTAAATTCTCAAGTAGCCTACTTTATTACATTGCGTTGTGGCGTTACAATGATATTATTAGTAAATTAATTAGTTACCTTAGAGCCGTCGTGTGACTTCGTTTTTTAATTAAAATAACGCGTTTCGGAACATGTGTTCCAACTTTAGATTAATCCACTCAGTTGAGGTCGTTAAATGTAAAAATCACATTACTTTGTACTTACACACGTCCATATGGGGTGCGCACCCTTTGAAGGGCGACCGGATAATTCAAAGGGTGCGCACCCATACGGACGTGTGTAAGTAAAAAGTAATGTAATTTTAACATTTGACGACCTCAACTGAGTGTATTAATCTAAAATGGGAACATATGTTCCGAAACGCGTTATTTTAAATAAAAAATTTACAGGGATTGCACAAATGCAATGCACAGAGAAGGGCATTGAAAATGCTTCAATAAATCTAAAAAATATATATATTTATGTTCATTCACCAATCAATGAATTCATTCTTCATTTACCTATGTACAGATTATAAGTTAAACGTAGTCGCATTCACAAGCGAAGTTTTATATGTGTACTACGTTATTGACAACAAAGAAGTAGTTTCTATGGAAACTCACCGGTTCCCATTTTCGATCACGCACCAGCGATCGGCCGCAAATGTGCGACACGTCCTTATAAACATTTTCAATGTTAAAACGAAGTCGCACGACGTATCTAAGGTAATTTATTAGTTTATAAATAACAAAGTGACTTGGATACCAATAACAATATGTATGTCAGACATTATTAGATCATATACTGGCGTTTTTACTACTTTAAATATTTTAGTAAACACTTCGAGACGTGCATTGTGTCGAATCTGCAAGGATTTCGGATTGCAGATTTCCACAGTGAAGACCAAGGTGATGACTTTTGATAGAGCTGCTCTTATATGAAAAAAAATTGTTGTAGATACTACTGTTCTGGAACAGGTCAGTAAATTTGAATGTCTGGACTATAGTTTGAATATATATTTTATTACAAAAAATGATGTGATGAAGAAGCTGCACAACTTCAACCACATGTGTGATACCATCAGGAGAACTCTAACACCAACGAGTAAAGAAGCACGTCTGAAGTTCTACAAGATGATGGTCCTCTCCCACACTTCCCTCTGGATCAGAATTGGAGTTTAAATCAATCCAAGACTAGTATTATTCAAGCGGCCGAATTGAGATTTCTCAGAATCTCAGGAGGCTATACTCTTCAAAATTTGCAGAAGAAATATCGATGTACAGCAGGAACTGAATATTAAGAGTAGGCCTAAAGATTTCTCACTATCGGGTAAAATGATGGATCATTTTAACCGAATGGATGACTGCCGCATCCTCAAACAACTATAGAATTATTATAAGCTAAAATGACGGACAAGCGTTAGACCGACCAACTCTACTGTATCTCCTTGGGACCGGATCAAACCATTTTTGGTTTAATCCTTGTCGAAGATGATGATGACTTTTATGTGCGCTGTATATTTAGATTTG
Organism: Magicicada septendecula; assembly: GCA_034769895.1. NCBI lineage: Eukaryota > Metazoa > Arthropoda > Insecta > Hemiptera > Cicadidae > Magicicada > Magicicada septendecula. The sequence goes on from CM068367.1 coordinate 54,804,773, forward strand.
ACATGTACTCCGTTGTTCCCTAAAATTGACTAAATCACCGTGTGTGTGTGCGTGTGCGCGTGCGTGCGTGTGTGTGTGTGCAGAGAGAGAGAGAGAGAGAGTTTATCAATTTTTTATAGACAGAAGATTAGGGTTTGGATATGTTATTGAATATATAATCATATACAGTCAGAAGAAAGCTAGAGTAGAACATAACCCTAAGAATTAAATTCCTTAGGCTAATGGACGGATGCTCGAGATTGAATCATTTGAGAGTAAAGACTACAAATATACAGTATGACGATGGGACAATGCCTTACCGAAACAAGTGGCGGGAGCACATGCAAGAGTGCCCGACTACACAAGTTAATTTTAAAATCCAAGCCATTAGATGTGTGGGAAGTCTGTGGAAAGTATGGCTGGAAGTTTAAAGACGGTAGGTACAGGTCTGAAAATGATGATGATGGTGTGTGTCCGAGTTCAATACTGGCTATACTTAATTTAAACACGATTTAATGAAAGTTTAAAAACAGTTTTCTAATCGAATAATCTTAAAAATAATAAAAACAACGTCACGAATCTTTTAAATTTATGACGTACAATAAATCTAGTTTATAAACGTTTAGTTCATTTCACGGTAAGGCATCTTCATTAACTAGAATAACATGTCTTGTGGTTGAAGTGGATGAGGATTTGACGTAAAACCAATAACTGCGTGAAATCTAAACTTAAAACTTTGTTGTTCTTATTAAAAAGAAACACTTAAAATGAGCACGAAAAAGAAAATGTCGAATGTTCATGTTTGTATGTGTTATTCGCGTACAAATCTGAATTATTAATTCACAATAATTTCAAGTTTTACTAATACTCGAATTTAATAAATAAACAATTGGTAAGTTTACAGATGACTTAATTTCCTGACAATTGTTTCACCAGTTTCAGAGGTTGAATTTCAACTCGATTCCTTGAGGTGAGACAGACATCAAAATCTCGCTAAGTAATGGAGATGATGGGGAGCCCATAGGTAGGCCCTCTAGCTGATTATAAACTATGGAATTAAACTAAAAACAATTAAATTCCCTGTAGAGGTGTCGTAAACGTCTTCTAGCCTTAATCACAGGACTGTGGTCCTAACGTATATCATCCCACGTTAGCGTTTGACTCGTTTCCACTGAAGAGTGCCCTGCCAAAACGTCTGGTTTTGTCACAAACTTTGGACCACGGCCAAACAGCCCGGGAGTTAATTACCTGCCGTGTAAGCCTTCGTACAACATCAAACTCAAGAAGTTGAAATTCAATCTCTGAAGCTTCCGTAACCGGTGAAACAATTGTCAGGAAATGAAATCACCTGTAGAACTCACCAAGTATTTATTTATTAAATTCAAGTATTAGTAAAATGCTATACTAAGTACCGAGCGATCTTTCGATTAGTGTAATTCAGGTTTTAAATATTGATTTTTATCATATTTACTTGAAATTATTTTGTGTTACAATTTATAGAAATCTTAGAAATAAAGCAAGACGCAGCACAAGGTCTCAATTTTATAACACAATTGCAATACCCACGTTGATTTATGCAAGTGAGGCGTGGGTCATTACAAAAAAGGAAAACGGCAAGATTCAGAGTGCTGAAATGCAGTTTCTTTAAAATATACTTTAAATGATATTTTGTAAGATAGAGTAAGGAATGAAGATAACAGCGCAGAACTCGAAGTAAAGGACATAAATGACATTATTGCCATTTACAGAAAACAATGGTGGGATCATCATCTGTAAAGGATGACAGACGATCGATTGCCGAAAGCGGCACTGAACTATAAAGCCATTGTTAGAAGAGACGTGGGTCGTCCGAGGATGAGATGGGTACCGGAACAGGTTTAAAGAAGAAGAAGAAGAAGAAGAAGAAGAAGACGAAGAAGAAGAAGAAGATGTATTTACTATATTAAAGCAGATAAGTAATACAGGGTGTGTGTGTGTGTGTGTGGGCGCGCGCGCGCGCATACGAGGTCTATAGTGTTTCTTTCTTTACAATAAATCCTTCTTTAAGCTTACTGTAAAGCTCATTACATTTAAGCTTCTTATAGTAGTCATACAGCAGAGTGGACTACACGTCGCTTGAAAAAAGTACTTTTCGTTAAGTTCTAGTAACGAAAGACTTAACAAAGTTCTGTCATATACTACATACAACATTAAACATTGCCTGCGGTGTATTGACAAAATCTATTGTCGTCAGAAACGTCTATATGTTACATGAAATGCTATAGTTAACTAGATCTTATTGTTATCTTGGCTAATTAATACAAAATCACCTTATCATCCTGCATATTGTTAAAAATAGTTCAACCACACAATATGGTGTCATTAACAAAAGGAAATTTTATTTGTTTTTATTTTTTGCAAAGAGTATATTGTGATATGAAGGTGTTCATAATTTGTTTATTAATGATAATAATTAAAATTATTAATAATAATGGCTAAGCGAAGCAAAGCTTATAATCACATTACGCAATTGTTTGGTTTTTGGTTTTCTTACGCAGTTATTAACCATGGAGAGTGTCGAGTTGGAAAATCAAGCGAAAGTTATTATAGAAATTTACTCAAACCATTTGAATAACTTTCTTTTAATAGAATTGAAGCCTTTCGTGCCACGAGTAAAATTGCAAGAAAGTGTTTTTTTTTTTTTCAAATCGTTGGAATGAAGATGATGGATTCCATTATATTACAGTTTATCCACTCAAAGTATTAAACTGTATTATTGACTGTAAAATGATTGATGTATTTCCAAATATGTACATTGATTATCGACTACTTTTTACGATTGGAATAGCTAACTGGAAATGTGAAATATCATTTTCTGTATTAAAACGCATTAAAGATATCTTAAGTTCAATTACGAGAGATGAGAGATTATCTTCGTTAGCAAGGTTGACTATTGAAAGCGAGAAACCTGAATCGTTCGATTATACAAGACTTCGTTAAGGCAAAATCAAGAAAAACTTTATCAATTAGTATTTTCTAAGCTTAAGTACTACTATGCTCATTGTAATCACGATTTTCCTAAATATTTTTTGTAATTTGAGAATTTAATAAAATAATTGTTAACTTTCTCAATTGTGTATGTCATTTACCAGTGTAAACAATGGATAAAATATTGAATTTTGTGAATTTTGAATGGGGGGGGCACTAGTCTGATGGCAGCATAGGGCACCACGCGCTTCTAATCCGGCCCTGCCCAAATACTATGTTAATTATATTATACTGTTAAGAATATATATTAAATATAAGCTTAGGTGTAAATTAAGGTTACAATGATTAATTCAGATTTACTATGTTGTTTTAAAATTTTATTCGTTATATTGTTAACTGTCTCTTTTCTAGTATATTTAATTAGTAGTCTAGCGTGTAAATAATGTTTAAGTGACTTTACAATGAATATTTGACAAAAACTGTAGGCGGTAAGAGCTTACCGGACTTACGAAAAATTGCTCCAAGTTGACTGAAAAAACATAACAGTGATCTTAAGAAACCTTAATTTTTAATTTGTCACCGCTCGCAGTTTGTATTGAGCAGGCGATTGTCAGTTTTATGAATGTGGTTAGTATTGTAAACTCTAAAAGCGGACACAAATATCAATCTTCTATTGTGGTGTAACTATTCATTGTTCGTAATTTAAAGACACCATCATATGATTTATAATGAAGTTTTAATTACTCACATTCTTAAAAATTGATCGGTTTCGGTCATAGACCATCGTCAGGACATATACACTGCGCACTCGCGGTCACACTATTGTAAAACAGTTACTATTTACAAGAAACGAATTTGTAAACACTGATTAATGACCGTGAAACGTACGTTTGTGTCTAAAGTTTGTCGAGACCTGATTTTGTTGGTTTTCATTTTCCCGCAATATCTCAAATGTTATACGATTTTTGAAGTCTGTCATGATGTTTAATAGATTTTCGTGGCCCTCTTCTTTTACCTGTTTGTGTATTCGGTATTGTTCGTATATATTAGATCTTATTTCATCATTGCAAATTTTCAGTACCGTTAAATAATGCTGTATTGGACCATATTCAAAAGACTGTTGTTTTATGTGTTTTGCTACTGTTGAGTTCGGATTTGAATGTTAAGAATGTCTTGTGTATTCTACACATCTGTGTTTAAAGGCTCTTGATGTGAAACCTATGTGTTTTTTATTGCACCGCACATTGTATTCTGTCGGGTTAGCAAGCTGATATTGACATTGATACTGGTATCTTTTCCAGAAATTCCTTTTTTTTATTGCTTGTTTTCAGATTGCTATAGATGTCATTGTATATTTTGAACGCCAGTTGATAGCCTTTCTCGAGAAACTTTGGACACAAGTGTAAGTTTCACGATCATTAATCAGTGTTTACGAATTGGTTTTTTGTAAATAGTAACTGTTTTACAATATTGTGACCGCGAGTGCACAGTGTATATGCCTCGTGACGATGGTCTATGACCAAAATCGATCGCTATTAAGAATGTGAGTAACTGAAACTTTATTATAAATCATTTTTATGTATGGTATCTTTAGGTTATGAACAATGAATACACCAATACACCACAATCGAAGGTTGAGTTATAGCTACCATTAGTAAGCAATAAGTGTGTATATTATAAATACATCACATTATCATTAGGGAATAAATATGTTATTATTATGCAAAAGCCTTTGGTTGGTGGCAGTCCCACACCATCGCCGTAGGAGTGCGGACCCTCCTACGGCAAACATTCGTCTTCCACAGTTTCTTTCGTCACAAAAATTGTATTGGGTGTGTGTGTGTTTGTTTGTGTGTGTCACACAGAAGTACACATTCATACAGAAAATATTAATTATATGCCTAAGTCGTATACGGGTTTAGATCGTGACAATAAACTTCGACATAAATGTTTTAAATTAGTGTGTCCGTTTAACGATAAAATCTACCAGATACTTTTTATCATCTATCAGTTCACTACCACTACTAAAATAAGTGTAACGTCTAGTGTTGACTGACTTATGAAACACTCTGTATATTATTCGCAATTGCTTTTAAGTTTTCTTCTGCAAGTAAGTTACGTTTATTAGTTTTCATTACGTTTGTGTAGCTAAGAAAGCCCTGTATTGTTGAAAGCTATACTAAGTTTCTTACGTATCTCATAAATATATATCATAGCTTCTGATTTGCGTGATAAAAATATATCTTAAACTCTGAGGAATTACATAACTAAATAAGTATACACACACACATGTATATAAATATTACTAGACGTTCAAAAATCATATATAGTTATGAATTTTAAATGTTGGTGTGTGTGCGCGCACGCGAGTTCTAGTTCATGTAATTTCGCTACAAACAGTTGAAAATATTACACATTTTCTAATATGTTACACACATTTATCGATAACAATTATACCCCAATAGTATGTACTGTATAACGTCAGACATAAACAACTTATTGTTAACTCAGACCTAAAATAATTAAAGTTAACTTAATTGCTCAAGGATTCAAATAAAGTTTTCTCTCGAAACATATGTTTTGTTACTGATCTGCCGGCCAAAAATTAATGTATATCAACTAAATCCTTAAATTCTTAGTGACCGTCAATCAATGAATTTTTCGGTGAAGGGTTTGTGAGGATCGGTCAAAAATATAACACAAATCTTAACTTATTTGTGTCGACGTTTCAACAATGTTTATTGTCAACATCAGGACCTGTGTATGAATACAAAAGACATCTTTATTACATCTTTAAAGGAAACATTTGAAGATGTAAAACAAACTATGTCAACTCCTTCACACACATGCAACTATGTGCAAAAATACACACATATTCACGCACACGCCTGTGCAAAAACACACCCATACACACTCACATACACAAACACGTTCACTTAAATAATTGTTCTGTTGTGATTGACATTTCTTTTGTATTCATACACAGATCCTGATGATGACAATAAACATTATCAAAACGTCGACACAAATAAGTTAAAATTTGTGCTATATTTTTGACCGATCCTAACAAACCCTTCACCGAAAAATGTATATTAATGATTAATATATTTAGAATTATTGTACATTAATGTCATTAATGATTCTAACATTTGGTCAGAAACCTGTATTATACGTTTATTAATATTTATAATAAAAATTAATAAACATTTTATTAGGTGTCCTTTATTTACACAATTTCGGTTGTACGCAGTAATTAAAACTATATTTCAACTATCAAAAATTTAATTTTTCCACGCAAAAACGTAAATACAAATCCTATTTTAAAGAATTACGATAATGTTTACTCAAAATATTTTCTATGAAAGTAGCAAAAAGATATATGAGAAAATTTGTATATTACCGGTATCTTTTTTAATCTGAGTTGAAAATTTGTAATTTAATACACTGAACTTATTTTTAAATAAGTTGTTAAATATTTTGTTAATTGTTTTAAAAGTACATTTATTTTTTACTGGGTCCTCCTAAACATTTCATTTAGCTACCAAATTACCTCATTATTTAATAAAAAAAACTTTTCGCAAATAATTTTGTCAAATTACTGGGGCCTAAGCATTTCATTTAGCTACCAAATTATCTCATTATTAAATGAGAAACCCTTTTTGCAAATAATGTTGTGAAATTACTGGGACCTTAGCATTTTATTTAGCTACCAGATTATCTCATTATTCAATAAAAATCTCTTTTTGTAAATAAATTTGTCAAATTACTGTGGATTAATTAGGTTTATTATTATTTACATTTAATTTCGCTCTAAAAATATTTTGTTTTTACGAAATAACATCAAATTCTCTAGTCATTGTGTTCTGTTATTGAGAACTTTATTAAATTATTGTAGTCAGGTGTTAAATACATTAATATTTTACCGTATATTGTACTGAAACGTTTGCCATATACTGTGTCGTAATTTTTACGTCTTATTTAAAAAATTGGGCTAGTAATTTATTAAATATTATATTTATAAACTTGACATTTATCGCAAACACTGTCTCCTACTAATTAACTTGATCAGGTATATGGGTACACAAGATTGTTTTCTCCATAATGAGTTAATTTAGCACAACGTTCAACACATCATGAAACACGACAAACGTATGTAAATTCATTTTTCATTCTTCAGTTTGCCATAACTGAAGATGTCGACGACAGACATTTCGTTACGCGCGGACGACTACGCTACAGCGACAAGACACCGTGCTACTGCTACACCGTGGAGCGTCGCGACGCTACTGCCGGCAACAGGCGTCTAACCACCGCTCCTTCATTCACGCTACACATCCAATACGCAAGTCATTTTTCCCTGCCACCGCTGTGCTGTGCTGTGCATTGTTGTCAGTCAATCCGCTTATAATGCAGCCTAAACCTTAGCCCCTGACGCGTACCGACTGCTTCGTTTATTTTTGCGCCTTTCCGTAAATTATTATTATTATGTCAGCTGGCAAACTGGCAACCTGACATACTGATAACGAACATTTATTGAGAAACACGATTTTTACGGAACTTCCTTCGCGCCAAACTATGACGCATACAACTGAATTTATATTTATGTTTGTATTGTTTAAAAATGCTCACATCGTTTGACAGTTACACTCGCAGCTGATATGCTCGGGTTACGTAAGACTTTACACACTTCGTAAGCAGCTGATCCAGGATGAATCGTAATTGTTCACATACGCGCGACAATCATTGGAACGAAAACACTCCATAATTATTTACAAAAAACTACACTATTAAATACATAGTCCTATATGCACATCAAATACACACACGCTCAATATTTAATAATTTTATGAATAATGTATAAATGACTCTTCAACTATCAAACTTGAAAATTATTAAAAATCTCTACTTTATAACAATCATTTTTTTGCAGCAGCGAGAGAGCAGTGTTCTGTACGTCGGTTTAATTGGGCTTTACCATAACAGTACCGTGTATTAATTTCCTTTTTTTGGTGGAATGAAGTCTCCTCTGTGGTACGATATTTCTTTTCTGAGAAGTCGAACAGCTGGGGATATTTTGAACCGCAACGCGATAGCGAATTGCACTTAATGTAGCTTTTAAAGTAGCAGTTTGTCGTTTAATCACTTCCAGTTCTTCTAATGTGGTTCCACTGTTAACTAATTCAATTAAATCGTCTTTTAGTGCTTCTTTTTGAGTGTCCATAGATGTCAAAAAACTTTCTCTTTTGCTGACTTGCGATAAAATTTCTTGTTTTTCCGTCGTATTAATTTCGTTCTCCGTATGCACAAACAATTGATCGTCACTATCGTCTTCGTTACTATTAACATTCGACTCCAAACTACGCCCTGCTTTGTTAATCCTGCAGACAGCATGAATATGTTTGCACATATTCCACTTAATACATGAATCTACACACGTGCATGAATATTTATGTATACACACATCACAGTCTACACAGATCAAATTACATTTGCACTGCACATCATTTTCATGTACTAAGTACACGTCTTTCACGCCAGAAGACGATGGTACTTTCCACCCGCTGCCTGTCACTTCTCTGATAATTAGGTTAGTGTCGATTTCTGTGACGGACTTATGTCTTTTTCTAATGTCTTTCAACTTTGTAGTTAATTTGCCTTTGCTTAAGACAATAAGTCTATCAAACAACTTATCGCGGACGAAAAACATTAGAGCAATTATCGCTTTGTCCAAACGTTTTATATTTTTGCCGTGTAAATGTACATATTTAATTGTATGGTGCATTCTTTCGATATGCATGTTGGTGTTCAGACCTCCTTGAAGTCGATAACAGTAGGCCCAAGACTGAATATTTTTTGAATACGTTTGAGCCGAATTCAGAAGTTTCTGGATCATCAAGTAGTCGCCTAATTGCTTCAGGCAGAATTCTTTCGAATACAGAAGAGTCTCTCTCCTGCATTAATGTCCTGACAATTCTATAAACGTCACCCTGCTTCTCTTTGCCTTTTACTTTGTAACTAATGTGCTTTCTCCAAACCCTGTCAACGTGCCAATGCAGTACAGTCTCATTGCCGGAGCTTGCATTGTTGATATCCACGCATTATAGAAGGATTCAGCAAAATCGGACATAAACACTTTCGGTGAAACTTCGCCTACTTCTGCCTTGATATACAGAAAAAACAAAGAAACTTTTTCGTCAGTTCGATTTGATACGAGAAAAGCACAAGGAAATCCCTGTCTCATGTCGTCCAAAACAAGTAGGAGTATTAGTTCAAAACCGTAACTGTTCAAACCGTGCCGTCAATGCATATACAATCACTGCCATATTTCTTCAGTATTTCACTCTGTGCACTGTTCATAATAATTAATACAAAATTGTCTTTTTTTAAAGTTGGGTGAGTTTCTGTGACGACTTCTTGAGGCTTATAAAATAATACACAAGGCTGATCACTGGAATTGACCTCGTTGAACCACGCTTCAACAATTGTACCATCTTGTTGATGTCTCACCGACTTCGAGCATAAATTATATGAGTGCTCGATGTTTTACAGGTCTTGCTTCATTAATAAATGGATTCTTTCTAATTTACAGCCTGTCACGGAATCGCGTATTTTATTAAGTATTGCTTGAAGTGGTATTTGATTTGCAATATCCACAGATAGACATTTCTTTCGCAGTCTGTGAGACCTAAATGGCTTAAGTCATTTAGATAACCTACATGAGTTGACACATATGTAATCTTGCAAGTACCATCTTCCGTTTCCGTGACGCGAATGCTTGCGGGACCGACAGCATTGATTTTGTTACTTCCCTGTAATTTTAAGTGCCGACTATCTTTACTTTCAGACATAAATTGCCCGGACCTATGGCATATATAATAATGTCTCTTTGTGCTGTCGGTAGCAGAATGAGAGCCACGCTTTTTAACGTATCTTGAAAAAGTTTCTTTTTCAGTCTCTTGTTTCCACTCAAAGAAATTTTCTAAGGAATTAACTTCTTTACTTTCACACATCACTGATATGTTGTGCTGTATTCGAAGTGTTCAAGTAAAGCTTGTTCCTTCGCTGCTGCAAAAACACATAAGGGGCACTTAACTTTATTCGGTGCAGATACCCCTGCACCGTGGGATTCACGTTCATGACGCTTCAATGTGGATCCATGCTTAAAGTGTTTATCACAGATGTTACATTGTTGTGTGCGTGACTTCAAGTTGCTCAAAACCGGCACTTCACTGTTTACTTTTTCGGGATGTAATTTCGAACGCTGGCTAGGATTCTCTATATTTTCACAATCCTTACCGCACTCCAAACATAAGTATTATTTAAGCTCAGTCATTTTAATAAACCAAAAATTAAAAAGGTATAAGAATTAGATTATGAACACACACAAAATTAACAAATGAATATCACACAACAAACTCGATGAACATACGGATAATTTAAATGAAATAAAAATGTATATTATAAAACGAACTACGGAGACAGTTTTATTTGATAGTCACGTTAGCGATATAGCGAACTACTGTCACGTTTTATTTACAAACACGCTGGTGCTACTGTACTATAATTACCGAGACAGTATTACTTAACACGCGCACAGTGCATTAAAGAGCACGTTGTGTGTTCTACTGTACACTTCCCGCCTAATTCAACATTGCTCGTAGCATCGGGTAAAAATTGGATATTCGCGCCTTACTCTAAGCTCTACGAAGAGTTACGGAAATAAACGAAGCAGTCGGTACGCGTCAGGGGCTAAGGTCTAGTCGTATAATGGAGCTGCCCTGTCAGTAGTGTCAGTCACTTACTGCGTGCAATCGCAGTATTGCCAACAGTAGCAAGTGCGCTCCCCCTTCAGTGCCTAATTTGACTATAGTTGAATTACACCATAGTACAGTCGAATTGAGCACCGAACGGGTTAATTTAATCCCTTGTTGTTTCACCATCGTCTGTTAATTTTTTTCCTAAATGACCGTTTCTTGACAGGCGATATAATTTTTAACCGCTGTTATATTAATAGCCGTTTCACCAATACTCCGGTTAGTAAGAATGTCGTTAACACGACAGTGCTACCACAATAATTGTCGATTTTTCTTTATAGTAGGCTGAATAATTAAAATAACTTGTAAACTGTCTTATGATTGTATAATAGCAACTGTAACAGTTACAACTGTCAAATAACTTGTAAACTGTTCCTTTTTCATGATTTTATATGTTTTATGTGTATTTGTATATTTTATATCTCACTGTAGTTTAATTTTTACTAGCTGTTACCCGCGGCTTCGCACGCGTGTATTTGACTTTTAATAAGTATTTTAACATAATTTTTATTGTCTATGTCTATATGGCGTTCTGTCAGCTCATATAAAAATTTTGTACTTGTTAGTCAAATTCTCTCCAAAGCTGTTTTCAACACTTGTACTATTTTAACTTGTACTGAATTATTATGTTGTGCAACAACCTTTGGAGATTTAAACGTACCGGTTTATAAACATTTTGGAGATATTTGTAAAGCATCTGTTAAATCAAAACGCTAAATTATTTATTTTAAGTGTTACTGTGTTAGAAGCATTGTATAACACATTAAACGTTATGTTTTCCTCAACCATGGCTTTTATTTATTGCAGCAGTAAACTAAAAACCAAAAACTGTTGTCACCTAACATCACAATAAAAACAACACATATTTGCTCTTTCCATTAACTAATAGGACAATTTACAATTAGTACACTTCTTCTTTTCCACATCGTAATATATCGATAAAATCGCCTATTATATAAAACATCGAAAATGTACTGCAGGAATGGATAAATGTACAGTTCCGATGCTGCTAAATAGCTTTTGTTTATTTACTTGTTACTATGGTAATTAGTTCTGGTCCCCATGGTGTTGTTGACATCTTTAGCAGTAGTATTTAATATATTTCATTACTTATTCATTCCATCATCAGAAATACGTATAAACATAAATTTTATAATCGTTTAAGACAATTACAAAATATATAGACGTATCTGTATACAAAATTACAAAATATATCAATACAATCGCATATTAAAACATTAAAAACTGCAGGAACGAATAAAGGTACAGTTCTGATGCCGCTAAATATATATCATTTGTTTATTTACTTGTTACTATGGTACTTAATTCTGTTCTCCATGGTGTTGTTGACATCTTTATACGCGTCAACGAAAGGCATAATTAAAAGGGCCTAAATTGTGCGAACGTGGCAAAATATCAAATTCCAAGTTAGACAGTATTTTTTGCCTTCTGTCAAATGTTACCTATGCAAAATTTGGTGGCAATCGGTGTAACGATGTAGATTTGTATTCAGTACACATAAATCCTCAGACGTTGAGTTTTAAATATATATACTATATATATATATATTGCAACGATACGTTTAGCATAAGTATATGTATCAACCCCTGACTGAGGTATGATAACATACGAACGCACATATGAGATATATACGATGTAAATAATAAAAATAATGTAATAATTAAGCGTTAGGTATAAGAAATAATAAAAGAAATAAACGTAGTAATTAATTTTAAATAAAATTATCGTATCGAATATAAGGGTTCAAATAGTAATTAACCCACACAAAATAATAAATAATATGACAATTTGAATTTCTTAAATAATAAACAAAATGAATATGATTTTATTAACACAGTCGTACTAATTTCACAACCAGTACTAAAACCTCTGTACTCTTTACTTGTATTAAAATTGTATAACGATATTCACGTGCTTATCCACACTCAATCAACTACCAAAGCCTGCGATCCAGCCGGGGAACATCAAGGTAAATACTGCAGAAGAAGAGTATACCTTCGAGATGTGGGTAAGTGCGCACAAACGAGTAACAGCATATGTGCAAAAGTAAGTGTCTAAGAGTAACGTTGTAATATATATTCCTGTTACTGAAGACGTTTCCGTGTAAACTCAATTCTTTATCAATCATTAAATGCTTATTTCTATTACATGTGAAATTTGTTTCGAAAAATATTTTTATACCAAAATTATTTAAGCGTAAAAGTTTCTAGTTTATTGCTGTTTGTCACAATAGTTTATATTGTATACGCCTACGCAACAATTGAAATTAAAATAAATAATTAAATGGTAAAACAGAAAACTGGTAAAACAAGACTGCTGACTACAGAAGTCAAACAAATATGTGCATGTATATTGTTTCATTTATATTACGCGAAAGACTACTTCATGACAAACAACAAAGGGTTATATAAATAACGAAAAATGTAATTTCCAGGTTAGGTCTCGTCGTTTAACGGTCCGTTAGTTACCTAACACGCCTACTATCTTCCGTTAATGTAACCGACGATTTTAACGGCAATTATGTTTAACTTCCACAGCGACCTAGACCTAATTGCAGCCAGTGGAACCATTGCTACGTTCAGCGAAAATGATGTGAAACGGCTTGAAGTGCATGCAAATCCTCTCGCCATAATTGTGCTAGATTACAGCCTGGAACGATTAAAACATTTCCGCTAGACTTATTTAGACTTTAACACTCTAAATAGGCCTACACTATACACAATATGTCACTCTTAAATACTCATACATGCTCATGATCATACTTATGCCATGTAATCTGTCAACAATTATTGTTCTTAATGTTATGTATTAACAGAACTTATTTGAATAAATAAGTATTTTAAATTTATGTAACTAAGAAGTTACATAAAACGGGTTATCTCCCGTTAAATCGCTAACGGGTGACTTACGGCTATCAAATTCTTAACGGAAGTGATGAAACCGGCATTTGTGTTTTATAAAGGCAGTCGGTTATACTCATGCCATATATAACGATGAGGCATATGCTTTGAAACGCGTCATTAATTGTAAACAAGAAGTCACAAAGCGGGTTGAATAGGTTAGTTCGTCAATGTTTTAATTGTATATTATTATGTTATTAAGTAATTTACGAACAATATTCAGGATAAGCTGGAGGGAGAAGAGAACGAATGAGGAAGTCTTTAGAAGAGCTCAGGAGGAGAAGAACTTTCTACGAAATTTAAAAGGCATAAGAGTTAAGTTTATAGCTAAGCATATACTACGACACAATTGGTTGGTTAGGAGAATAATAAAAGGATCAATTGAAGGGAAGAATCACAGAGGACGACAGCGTTTAGATTACATGAAACAGCTTATAGTCGATATGAACTGCACATCATATTGTGAGTTGAAAAGAAAAGCAGAGGAGCGTGAAGAATGGCGAGCTGGTGCCAACCAGCCTATGGGTTGCTAACCTAGAAGAAGAAGAAGAAGAAGAAGTAATTTACATGTCTACAAAAGACTGATTCTAACAAACGTTCAGTATCAAAATAACAGATACAAACCCAAGAAATCCTATCTCAGAAAAAGAAGGGTGAGGAGGAATCTCCTGCGCCCCAAAACAGGGACCTTTCGGCTAAGAACCCTGACAGAAGAGTCTCTGGTCCTTATAATTTCTAATAGGGTGTTTTGCAACAGGCCAAGTAACCTGTTTACGTAAAACTTTGAAATAATTGTAGTATCCAAAACAGTTTCGTAACACGTGGGTCGTCTGAGGATGAGATCTGTACCGGAACAGGTTTATAAAATCTAATCTTTGAAGAGGAGAAGAAGAATACAAAGAAAGAAGACGTGTGTTTGTGTGTGTAATATAGAAGTAATGGCATGCGTTGCACTGCGTTACACATTGAAACGTTTACACTAACTTGTGTAATTACGTAATTCTATACCGCATTCAAGACGATCGCGTCTTATAATACGAGTGGGTTGAAAACGGAAACAATTAAATTGCAACAAAAAGTGTTGCGACACATTAAGGTAACGCAGAAAGAGAACAGCAGTAAATTAGGTGGAACTGAAATAAAAGGATAAGATACGTGAGCGGAATACTGTGTTCCGGATGCGATCCAGACACACCGGAAATGGTTGCTCTGTGTAAGGCGTTTATATATAAAGGCTGTCGATATTACTAAACAGTTTAATTATATTGTATAATTATATTATTTTTAATTAAATTATTTGCTTATGTACAGAAAAATAATATACATTCCAATAATACAAATTTTGATCGATAATTTATGGAGAATCAGAAATACAGTAGAACTCCATTTATCCGAACTAATGAGTCCCAGACGTAATTCGGATATGCAGAAATTCGGATAATTGGGACAAACATAAGAAAAAGGTTATGTTATGAAAGAAAACGAAAAAATTGATGAAAAATTACTTCTGTTTATATTTATTACATGAGTACAGTATCTTAAAAAAAAAACCAGGTTACACATGTTTTGCAAAAAATTCACTTTTACTACAATAAAATTAAAAATAATTATAATTTTTCAATTGAATATGTAAAACAAAGTTAATTGTTCAGACGCAGAGAACCGGGATTGCTGCAGCCAGGTCCCGTAAACCGCATGACGGCCAGAAGGCTGCCGCAAACATGGTCGCATTCAGGCTGCCGTTTCATCCACTTTAAGGCAACGTCAAAACAAGCGAATGCCTCAATCGTTGTAGATTCCTTTTCCGGTCCAACTGAAGCAACGTTGTCATCGTCTTCATCCACCTGCTAAGATTCATCGGTTACACTTTGGATAATTTCATCAACGTCGAAAAATTGACATCCAGGGTCCGGTCAATCGCACTGGAACTAATCGTTTATGTCGTCCACGTCACACTCGGTACGGCCAGGAATTTGTTCAATGATTTTCTGGATGTCTTCAGTTGATCCAGCTTCTTCTTCTTCGACACTTTCTTTTGCTCTTTTTTTCATCCTTCTTGTCCGTCGCCTCTTCTTTTTCTTCTGAATTTGTAGTTTTGTCGAAATTCCATTAATTTTAATCCATGCCATTTCCTGATATCGATTCGGATAATTGGCGATTCGGATAACTGGAGTTCGGATAAATGGAATTCTACTATAATCAGGGGATAGATAAGCTACTGAATCATGAAGAAATTCCAAGGTTCACGAAGGCTCAACGAACACAACGGTTAGGCCATCTAGAGCGGATGGATGATCAGCGTATGCCAAAGAAAATTTTGAGGGCGCACGTCTATAAAAGCAGAATGAGGGGCTGACCTCATAAGGGGCAACCAGGATAAGATGGTTGGGTGATGTGCTAGACGAACTCAGAAGAATGGCTGTGGGAGGTTATACTGAGATGGCAATGGACAGGACACTTGGAGAAGATTGGTTTTGGAAGCCAGAACTAACGTTGGGCTGTAGTCCTGAAGAATAAGAATATGTAACTATCTGTATTTCTTTGTTATTATAATATATACTTTATTTTGCAAGTTTGTGTTTAGTTTGTTAGATAAAAAAAAAGAAACAAGCAGAATGCGGTATACCACAGAGTCTAAGCGTGAATTCTAACTGCTGAATCTAAACCACAAGGATTCTTTTTTTATTCACGAGGTTTGATCAAAAAGTTCACGCAGTTCTTGTTTATTCTGAAAATTATACCTTCATTCATCGACACTTATACTTTTGTCTTTCCGTCCTCAAAGTAGTCTCAGTAGATTAAGTAGTTAAACATGATTAGGCCAGCCACTCAAGAAGATCTGTGTTGGACTCAAATTAGGCTGTAGTGCTGAAGGAAGCTAATACGATTTTTGTTTATTTATCATCCTCAGCATGGATTAAACCAAAAATGGTTTGTTCTGGTTGCAAGCAGATAAATTAGAACTGGTTACTACAAAGCTTCTTCGGATGCCCCATATCTCTCTGTTCTTTCGGTTTGTAATTCAATGGTTGTCTGGAGATGAGGCAGTCATCAATTCGGTTAAGATGTTCCAACAAATTTTAGCTGATATTGAACAGTTCCATCAAGTATTGGTTGGTTGGACACATGATTTCTTAATTCTTGGTTTGTTCTAATCTTCTAATTATCCACTTTTTACTGGTCCATAGAGTTCTCTCGCGAAAATTTGTACGTTCCATTATCTCCGTTAAATTTGTTATCTCCATTATCCGTATACACTGAATCTTTTTCCTTGATTTCCGGCCATTGCCAATGCCTCCGAGGCATGTAAACAAAAGCTTGTGTATTGTTTTGTAAATTATTTACTTCGACTTTCTTGAGGCATGTTTATTGATGAGCAGAGGCTGTAAAGAATAGTAAATTATTATCTGCCAAAATCCTAGCATTTATATCTTTTGCTGTATCATTTTGTATAGTCATTACCGGCCTGTATTAAAATACAGTCTCCTCCCCGACCGTATGAAGATTGAGGCCGTCAGACAAGAGTTACAAGTTTTTACTATTTCTTTTATAAAATTGCTAAACTACTACAATTTTTTTTCAGACAAAGCTTTTCGTCATCTCTGACATCATCAGGTCCTGAACAACGTTCAAGGTTGTTCAAGACCTGATGATGTCAGAGATGACGAAAAGCTTTGTTTGAAAAAAAAGAAAAAATGGTAGCAGTTTAACAATTTTATAAAAGAAATAGTAAGGATGGCTGCTTATTCAAATAATACGAAGAATATAATACAAGTTTTTAATTTGAATGAAAAATTTAAAAACTTACACACAATGGTGGAAGAACACTTGGAAAGAAGGTCAGATTCCAGATTGGGCAAACAAGCCAGAAATCTAGAAGACCAGGAACATTTCGAACCTATAGGACACAGGCGTGTCGGTAGACCCAGAAAGAGATGGCTGAACTGAATCTTTGAAGGCAGAACAATCAACACCTTGCGTATGCCGTGTTGTGAAGATGATCATGGTTTGTCGTTTTTTATTGTTGTTGATGATGATGACTGGGCCGCAAATATTAAAAATTCCTGTGTTCCATAAAAAATAAAAACATCGTCATCATTTCAGCAAAGATTAAATGAAAAATGGTTTGTTCCAGTCTAAAGCAGACAGACTAGAGAGGGTCGTTGCAACGCTTCTTTGGACGCTCCATACATCTCCGTATTTTTGGCTTATAAAAAAAAAAAATAATAGTTAATTTAAATATAATTCTAGAGTATTGTAGTTACGACTACTTGCTCTCAAATACTTTTCTTCTCGAACAATAGACTTCAAGTTACAACTTTCCAAAATGACAAAGACATTTTCCTCGTACTGTCTTATCATAGAATCACGTATGATATGTGCAGGATTGAAATACACATGGCTATTCTTTGAGAGTGGTTTATAACCCCCTATATTGCCACGATCAAATACCAGTTACAGTAAATACCGATTTAAAATTATGATCTATTCAAACGTACAACTGAACGTACAGGTCGAAAGAGAACACCTTTGTGAAAAGAAGATTCACCCAAGCGTAACGAATAAGGCAGGCCTACTATTTACAGACCGACCGCTACAGTATATGCCTTTATGTAAACAACCGTCAGAGGAGACTTCCTTTAAAGTAATCCGTTCGACTAGAAAAGCCAGTTTAATCAATATCCCCCGTAAAGGAGCGTAGGTGGTTTCAAGCTTCACCGGTAACATAAACTAAACATTAGATCAAACGAAACCGACATAACGCTGGATTTTACAAAAAAATATTAATACACACCATCTCCTCCTCCTCCTCCTCCTCCTCCTCCTCCTCCTCCTCCTCCTCCTCCTCCTCCTCCTCCTCCTCCTCCTCCTCCTCCTCCTCTTCCTCCTCCTCCTCCTCCTCCTCCTCCTCCTCCCCCTCCTCCTCCTCCTCCTCCTCCTCCTCCTCCTCCTCCTCTGCAAAATACAAGAATTTTTCCTCCACAAATCTGGCCTATTCCGGCAAACATTCTCTCTCAAACGCCTCATAACGCACAGATAATATTGTTTGTTGACTGTTTACCTCTCCGGAAGGAATTCCGAGTGAACAATACCACGATAGTCAAAGAAAACAGTCAGCATAACTTTGATTTTGGAGCGACTTTGACGTGGATTTTTCGGTTTCAGCTCGTTATTCCAAAGCTTGTTGGCTGATTTGCATGTCAAACTCATAAACCCACGTCTCATCACCCGTTATGATGCGTTTCATGAATGTAGGCTCAGAATTGGCTTGTTCAAGCATGTCTTCAGCAACCTGTTTGCGGTGCTCTTTTTGAAGAAAATGCTAGATCCTTTTACTGTGTGTGTGTGAGTGTGTAGACGCGCGCTCGCTCAACGAGAGGGATATTTCAGCGGTATGTTGAGGAAACGCCCTTTAGTCTTATTCAATTTAATACTACCTTTTCATCCCGCTATGCTTTAAATGTATTCATTTCCACGAACACACATAAGCATGTTTTATAAAGTTATATCATGAACAGAACTTTAGCTGTGTGCAAAAGTTTAGACTAGCGTAGGTTGCTGTATTTCTATAACGAATTCAACAAGAAGATGTCGTGTCACATACGAGTGGGGAGGGGGGAACGGAAACAATTAAATTGTAACAAGAAACGCTGCGGGAACAAAGAAGGAGAACAGCGAATTAGGTGAAACTGAAATAAACGGATAAGATACGTGAGCGGAATACTTTGTCTCTGCCGGATGTACTCCAAGGAAAATAGCTCTGTTCTTTGTAACGTTTCCATAAAGGCACTGTCAATTATATTATGTGAACTTAAATGTTTTTCAAATTAGATTTGTGATAAATATACTGCATAATGAATTTCATTATCAATTACATTAAAATATTATAATAAATATAATAAATATTATAAATAAAATGTTTATAAATATTATGTTATATATTTATTTATTGTGGTTTTATTATAATTTTAAATTCAGTTATTTATGTATATTAATACTTTAAACTATAGCTACTGAATAGGGGTAGATTCAGAATTATAATATTCAATTTCTTTAACATAGCCTACTTTAAACTACGAATTGCATAATAGAAGAAGGAATAAGGATATACGAGATAAACTAGAATTAACAGATATAAATGCAATTATACATTGCAAGATAGAATAAGGAATGAGGATATCAGAGCAGAACTCAAAGTAAAGGACATAAATGAAACCACAGAACAGGACATATTTCAATTTACAGAAGACAATGTCATCTGCAAAGGATGACAGAGGATCGATTACCAAAATCGGCACTGAACTATAAAGCCATTGGTAGAAGAGACGTGGGTCGTCCGAGGATGAGATAGGTGCCGTAAAAGCTTCATATAACCAAGTCTTTGAAGGGAGGAAGAAAAAGGAAAAGCTAAATTTTCAACAACACTAATTCAAACAAAGCTTATACTATAACTGACATAATTTTCAATAAAACTAAACCTAAAAATATTATATAAGAATATAACATGAATGGTGTATACAAAATTCATTGTCCTGCCTGCTTTAGGAGAAACAAAAAAAGAGATAAAAATCTACGAGAGTTCTCGACAATAAAAATGCTTTTATACAATGAAATTTAAAGGAATATTCAATAAATAATTCACATTCTGGTTATTATCCGAATTTAAGAGTAAATTAAAATTACAATAAAAAATATTTTTGAATGTTAAAAACTAATATTTGCTTAAGCTTTATTATTTTAAAACATAGAAATAAAACTTTATTTATAAACTAACAAATACATATTAATAAAAACTATGATAATTTCTTTAAAATTTGTACCACATGTACCAAACCTCATATTAAATATATTTTTCATAAAATACTTAATATAATACATATTGTACTGTAATTTGGAAATATATATCTGAATATACATATACAAACAGTTGATAAAATGTAACATTGAATCGAATAAATAAGCAAACAAAACATGCTTAATCTATAACATTTCTTTACGTACTCTGATATAAGAAATATACCATGTTATATGGAAAATATAACATTTCTTTGACCAACACAAGTGTTCAGCAAAATGTACATTGGCTAGTTAATCAAAGTAAGTGTTTGCGTAGTAAAATATTTTTAAAAAATTAATGGATTTAAGTGACAAAGATGGCGATATATACTGTGTAAATGGAACAGGTAGTGTGCCTACTCCGTGAATTGAAGAAGAAGAAGAAGAAGAAGAAGAAGAAGAAGAAGAAGAAGAAGAAGAAGAAGAAGAAGAAGAAGAAGAAGAAGAAGAAGAAGAAGAAAGTACAAAATAAACAGGAATTCTTATCAGAGGCGGTGTTTAAAATCCAGTTCAAGGAGTAACCTCGCCGATGGTCGAACACAAAGCGGAACAGAAAAGAGGCAGTCATGAGGATGTGGTCTCCTTAAAGCTACTAGTTTACTTGTACGTCTGATGTTCTACTACTGTTTTTAATGCTTTATCATCGTGCGATAAGCAAGGTACGACCATCATAACTACGGTGGAGGGTTAAATTTCATGAAATTAATATTACAATTACATTAAAATTATAATGTCATACTTTAAGAAATATGTAAACAATAAAACAAACTGGCGAAAAAAAGCATAAGAAAGAATCCAGTACTAAATTTTCATTAACATCTACACCACAAAGTAAGAGTCGAAACCGCTCAATGACATACAAAATAAAACTAAAAAACTTACCAATGACTTGGTGGTTACAATTCAGTACAGGAAGTGAACTCGGTGGTACCCGAGCAAAGAACGATCAGGAAATTCACACTGACGACAACGCGAACTCATGGGACCTGTAACAATGAGAATTACTTATTCAGTATAAAAGTGTGTATAGTGAATGGAACGGTACATATTTTAATAATTTCTAAAAATGAAAATTAGGATTAATTTTTCTACAAGTATATTTGTAACATACACACGTAAACTAACTAATGGATAAATATGATATTCTACTTAAACGTATAGTTAAATCTAGTGTAATTATATAGCCCTCGGTTCTGCGACTTGTTTGTGCAACAATCCATGTAGGTTAGTATTAGTTTCGGGTAGTGGTTTCCTGTGACAGTTTACATCTTTATTCTCAAAAATAAGGGACTTCAACTATTAATATTAAAACCAGTGTTACTTCTGTGAAATTACCATGCCAAAAATCCCCGTCTTCTAAATGTGTTAGTCACTCTAAACTAGGTACATGTCTAAAGACTCTAAGCGACATAAAATCACAAATTCACCGAAGCGGTTGCTTACATTTAACTAAGAAATGTTGGTATATAATATATACCGTCTCGGTCGAGCCAAGGTACAATTCACAGTAAGACTGAGAGTAAGTAAAACTTGTATAACTTACGTTTCAACAGCCTTAAAAGACATAACATGACCTTCGATTATAAATAAAAATTATCTTTACCAGAATAGAAAACCAGTAATCGACTAGTAAACACTTCAAGTTGGTAAGATTTCAATGTGGATTTATTAATATCTTAGCTCGTAAATTAGTTCAAAACTTTGTCTTTAACCGCAACACGTTTCTGGCAAATTTCATAAAATCCCGTGCAAAACTTTTTGTAATATAACAAAAATTAGAAATTTGTCTAAATCAGGACTATTATATTTAATTATTTATTTTAGACTACGTCGAAATTCTAGATTTTTGTAAATTTAATAGAGTATTATAAAAAGCCAAAATTTAGGAATATATTTCTGTTTTTGTTTTGCTTAAGTCTAGATATTTAAAAAATTCTACTGATAGAGTAACAATTGAAATGACAAAACGAGTTTCAGTCATCGACGAAAGGAAGGAAACAGAACAAATTCTCAACAGTGTCCGTAATATTGCTAATCTCCAGAAGATTCCCTTTATTCAGAATTGTACGTCAGGTAGCTCACTATGCCAGCAGTGATGTAAGGAGTAGAATTACACAAGCAAGAGGGGCATTTTTTAAGAAAAAAATCTCTTCTGGCGTCCAGAAACATGGTCCTGGAAACCAGGAGGAAATGTATGAAGAGACCTATTTGGGGGCATATGCACATACGCCTCGCAAACTTGGACTTTGAGGAAAGCGGATGTTTTTGAGAAGTGGCGCTGGTGGAGAACCTGAAGTCTACCACTGACGAAAAAGAATAACTAATTATGAGGTTCTGTTGAGAGTAGGTAAAAAAGATGTTGATTGGATCCGTTGTGGAAAGGAGAAGTAACGTGGTTTGTACCTGCTACGCTGTTCAAACTAACTCACCAGGCCCTGTTCGAGGGGCATAGCTGGAGGAGAAGGTCCAAGCAGGACTACATAGATGGGGTTAAAGAAAGACAAAGATATGTGGTGACTTAGGGGCTGTCCACAGAAAATAAGAACATGCAAACCCTCTGGGTTAAGAAGGAGAAGAAGGAGAAGGAGAAGAAGAAGAAGAAGAAGAAGAAGAAGAAGAAGAAGAAGAAGAAGAAGGAGAAGGAGAAGAAGGAGGAGGAGGAGAAGAAGAAGAAGAAGAAGAAGAAGAAGAAGAAGAAGAAGAAGAAGAAGAAGGAGAAGGAGAAGGAGAAGAAGAAGAAGAAGAAGAAGAAGAAGAAGAAGAAGAAGAAGAAGAAGAAGAAGAAGAAGAAGAAGGAGGAGGAGGAGGAGGAGGAGGAGGAGGGAGAAGAAGAAGAAGAAGAAGAAGAAGAAGAAGAAGAAGAAGAAGAAGAAGAAGAAGAAGAAGAAGAAGAAGAAGAAGAGAGGATTTCATCGCCTGGTTATCAAGAAACTGTGGATCCAAAAAATCAATAAATCAGCCATAAAGTCAGCTCAGCCTGCAAAAACGAGTACCTGGAATAACATATGGGTGTTATAATTGGAGGCTGAAAACATATTACCGGGCACATTACATTTACTTTTTGTCAAAAATTTGACATAATGCAGCCTATCGGAATTATTTTTATATATTTAAAAAACACGAATAACTCCTTAAAGAGTATTTCTCTATAGTAATATACTGAAACAGATTTTGAAGGCTAGCTATCAGTTATAGCCGTATGCCACCTGCCGACCCATAAGTCTCCCGTTAACAAGCAATTAATGGCCGTTAAGTTTAATGTAGCCTTATATTCGGTGAAAATGTTAACGGTTTAAATCCTTATCGATTGATTTTAACGGACGTAAAGTTCATAAAGGGCGTCGTGAAAGGGACACATAGAGTGTTTATAGAATCGCTCGCCTGTTTGTGTGTGAGTGCGCGCTCACGAGTGTGTTCTATTGTGTTTGTAGATGGGCAAACAACAGCAGTTAAAAGTACATTACAATGTCGCCGTCTTGTCTGTGCACTGTTTGTTGAGACCAGTGTTTGTTTTGCCGGCGATGAAGAGGCGAGCTGTGCAGCTGATATACATTGTGGATCTTAAGCAAACAGACATACGCAGCCCCGTAGAAATTAAGATTTAGAAAAGAATTTTACTTATAAAAATTGGAGCTATTTCTTAATAATATCTTCTTTTCTCCTTTAATATCAGGAATAAGGCACGTTTTGATATTTTTACTCTAAAATCAAAACACTCGTCCTTTTCTGTTTTGAATTGTTGAAACAGCGCCAACTCTTCTTTCTAATGGTTGATAATTCATTATTACCCTGGAACATGGTGGCAGTCGTTCCTCAAGCTCCGCCCTTCTAATTGTGTAACTTCTTCTTCTTCTTCCTCTGGCGCACAGCCCACGATGAGCCTTGCCCTTCCCGATCAGTTGCCTCAAAACACCTCGGTCCTGCAGCCCCCGTCACCAATCCCTGATACCCATCCTCCTGAAGTCATATTCTACGTCCCGTCTCCACCTTTTTGTAGGCCTTCCTTTCCTTCTTTGCCCACCTATTGTCCCTCTAAGAATTGCTTTAGGCATCCGGTCCTTCTCCGTATGCATCAAGCAGCTGATCCCCATAGACTTGATGAACCTCACTATATCCTTCCCCTCCAAATCCCTATTGTTCCGTATGCGCCATTCTTCATCTTACTTCTTACTCTTACTATTATATATTCAATACTCAGGTCACTTCGGATGAAGTGATTACATGTACTCTACTAAATAATGCACCTCGTGGCTCTTCCAAAACGTTTCATATCAATGGTTTCGATAAGTATTACCTTCTCCTTAGTAATAGCCCGAAACTTCAAACCACACAGCGTAACCGGAACTGTCGCTGTTTGTTAGACCTGGATTTTTGTGTGTTCATGAATGGAGCGCTCTAACTTGGCGTCGGTTTCTTGAATTACCATTTGATCGTCAGCAAATAGTATTGTCCTCAATTTAGTTATAACTACATCCTGATCAGTAGCCAAGCCAGGGTCAGTCTTCTGCTTCCATTAAGTTAAAAAATATGTAGTTTGATTGAGTAATTTATTGATATTGCAAGATCCGCATTGTTTCCTGCTATAGGCTACCACCACAAAAATAAGAGGCATGTGTCCCGTTCTGTTTTGAGAAATTCCAAAAGAGCCAGTACTTCTTTCTAGTGGTCGGTAATTTATTACTGCATTTTAATGCAACATGATGACAGTCTTTCATCAAGTTCTTCTTCTTCTTCTACACTTCAGGGATTAGGTAATGACATTACATAATCATTATGTTGTTTCGACTTTACATTATCAGATCCATTATTTATTTCATACTTCGTCTTCCTACATCCCTTCTTCCAGAAGGTTTGTACAGGTATTCTATCTTAATCCATGCGACTTAAATGCTGTTTCTATTTTCCCCTATATTCTTAAATTTTTCTCATTTAGATTATCTCATTTAGATAGTATATCAATCTTATTAGATTATATAATTTAAATTATTATACTTAATTCTTCCCGTACCTTCATTTCTTATAAGTCCCCTTCTTGTGCATCCTTTAATCCTTCTTAAAAATCTCTCCTCTTCTGACCATATGTTGCTTTTATCTCTTTGTTTTGAAATCCAGGATTCACTGCCAGATAATAGTAGTGGAACAGCCATGTTTTGTAGAATTTTAATTTTGCCTCATGTCTCGTTTTATTTGTCAGTGTTCTATTTATAGTTCCACGTACGTGTTGAGATATATTGACTTTATTTTATATATCTTTTATAACGTCAAAACTTACATCACAACATAAATAGCAAAAATTTGAGGTCTGCTCCTATAATTTATTCTCAATAATAATCTTTGAGCGTACTGGAAATTGTTCATAGTGAACCATAGCTTTTGTTTTGTTGGGACGACCCTGTCCTGGTGGGAGGGGCTGAGCAGGGTACGTCGCGTGGCTGCCTGAACCCCGCCATGTGGGTCCTGGGCTTTAGCCCAGGTGGGTTGTGAGATGGGCCTAAACTGCTGATTAAGATGCCTCCATCTCCTTCCGAGACTCCCAACCCTGGTGCACACTGTCTTACGTGTCGCTGGGTTACCCGATTATCGGTGGTATCAGGGCTTACGATCGCAATAAGGCGTGCGTCCAGCGTTGGGAAGCGCGACCCCAGAGTTGGGGTCTGTACAACCTACGTTGCCGGAGGCTGTGCCTGTCTCGGGTACGGTGGCTGACACCCATCGTTTGCTTGTCTGGGTACCGAAACGGCGCCTCCACGAGTACCCCTTGAGCAACGTTGTGTTTTGTATGGACATTCGTGACTTTGCATAATACAACGGCTAAGCTCGTTAGTGTCCTCATGAAGAGAGGGGGTTGGTGAAGGGGGATTGTTCCAATGCTCTTCTCTGTGAAGCGCATGTAATTTGCGGTTGGATGGGAGACTATTTAAAAACGAGTCGCTTCGGGGAACTGTAATAGTGTTCCAGGGGCTGATGAGCAGTGGTGGAAGACACTCCTACCTCCAAAATACATGTCCTTCCGTAGGCGTCTGCTTGTGTTGAAGACATTTAAGGTTTCGAGAATGGTAGATACAAAACACGATGTCGTCTGGAATGAAGCGGAATTAGTAAACTGATAGCATAAGTTTACAACATCATGGTAGGACGTACTAAAATTAAATGATAATTCAATCTAACTTTAGACAAAATAAATTTAAAAAACAATTATTTTCTTGGAACGTGTACCAAGGAAACGTGTATCATATCGGTGATTGATTTTGTAAGTAAACAAATCTAATCGCCATTCCTCAATTAGGCTATATATTTCCCATACGGTTGGTCTCTCTCTCTCTCTCGTGTGCTACACAAAAGAACCCGCATAAAAAGTAAAACCCAGTCAGCTGTAATGCGGTTGATTCAAATCAGCTGTGAAGCAAGCCATGTGGAAATACGGGTACGGTCTGTGTCAGTCAGTCGTTAGACGGTTCCTTGTTAACGTTCATGTGGAAAGCTCGGGATCCCTTTCATGTTTACACGCTCGTGATTTATTTACTGGAAACCCCGAAGTAGAAGACGTGTACACAAATAATTTCTACGTAAACAGTAAGGCAATAGTAAGTCGAATAAGATGATAAATAGGCTAATATTTATCAAATCGTTAACTATTACTTAAAGTGATTGCTCATTGTATGCGAAAAATAATAAAACATATAGTGTTACCACGATCTAACCGATTGTCGTATGGTACAGTGGAAAACAAAATACAAGACACCGGTGAAGTCATTAATATCCAGCTTTAATAATCACAAATTAATAATTTGTAAACAACAAAATAGTCTCTTACCAAAAGTCAAGTAAAATTAATGTCCAGCTCAATAATAATGTCAACTACAAAAAATTCCGAACTAATTATAATACAACACTTCGTTACAAACACTCCATCCGAGCTGAAGAAATCGCTCGACACCACAGAACTGACAAGCCGGCTCCTATGGCTTTTTATAGTAAGTATACGCCTCCTAGAAATTTTCCATCCTCACTTCACGCCTCTTAATGCGTTTCTCAAGTGTTTGTGAATACATTGGAACCTACTTTTGACTGAGACAACACCTACCACACTGTGGGGGGGGGGGAGAATGTTCTATGCTGTTCGATGTGATTCTCGTTAGAATACTTTCAATCTAGTATTAGGCAACCATGAAATATTTGAAAGGTCATGAAAATGGCTGTAATGACGTTAACAGCTAAAGCTAAACTGTTAAAATTAACTGATTTCGGATCAGTGAAATTAATGAATTACAAGTCCAGACCAATGAGAATTTTACGTCAACGTGTAGAAAAGTTATATTCTACGCAGCAAGGAAGCATTTTAAACAGGTTAGCTGCTAAATAACACAGGCTAGCACTTTTTAAATATTTAGTCGGTAGTATAAGAACTGCAAAAGTAGTATTTAGCAAATTTAAAAAATTTACTGACTGGAAAATTGGTAGATTATTATTTAGTCTGAAACTTGGTATAAACACGGATATTTAAAATAATAAGAAAAAAGTTTTTTTTTTATAGATATTTCTGGCCACATCGGGATGAAAACCATTTAAGTGTGCGCTTATGCTGATGACATAGCTATTTATCAGCAGAAATAGAAGAGGGCTAGAGAGGAAAATGTACTAACACTAGATAGTGAAGCGCATAAAAAGAGGTTTAACGATAAATGAAGCCAAGACCAAATACATGGAACTT